>JAJOOS010010640.1:0-13187 GCA_029582725.1 Solanum chiquidenum
GGATGCGAGTTCATATTAACTCAAGTCTCCATAAACCATGTAGCCATCATGGGTAGAAAAGGGTCATACTTTTTAGATGAATCCTTTTCGCATAGACTAGTGGATCCACTTAGAGAGTTAGCTTCCTATATCACGGCAAGGTATAGGATGGGCCTCAGCAGCATGAGGTAAAGCGTTGTATCATCACTATAGTTCTTAAGTGATGGTTGTCGGTTAGAGAAACTCCCACAACAGTAGTAACATGGTTCCTCAAGGGGTTCTGCTTAGTGTGAATGGGAGTATGGGACTTCATTCATGCATTGCACAAGTAGACTTTGAGAGGGAGCATGGTTTGTCTTTTTATGATATTATGATTATGAAATGACAACATGTTTTCAACAGTTTTTCTTTATATTGCACTTGTTTTAAACAACTTTATAATAAAATGAGTTTATTTAAGTATTCAGGAGTTGAGAAGAGCCAAAGTAAGTGTTTGTTTCATAATCTCTTTCGAGCCTATGTTGTTTTAGCATTCCAACTCGCATACTCGTACATTCAATGTACTGATGTCAGTTGGCCTGCATCGTCTTATGATGCAGACGTAGGTAACCAAGATCTGCATCCGGCGCATTCGTTGATCCAGTGAGTAGTTCAGAGTCTGTTGGTGAGCCTCTTTGCATTCCAGATGACTCCTTTACATTGCTTTCAGTTTTAGTATTAGTTCATTAGGATGTAGTGGGCCTGTCACGACATCCATCTCAGTTGTTTACAGGCTTCATAGATAGTCAGACAGTCAGTTAGTTAATTCAGTTGTCTTTACTTTTCATTTCATATGTTAAAGACTTGAGTTTACCTTAATGGCCAGTTGAATGTTCCTTTATAACATTCTAGTTACTTCATAAATGTGTATGTGATGAGTTAAGTATTCTGCTGAGTTATTAAGCCAGGCCTAGGGTTCGCTTGAGGCCATCAATGGTCTTCGAGTGCCGGCCACGTCCAGGGTATAGGCTCGGGGCGTGACAATTTAAGCCCCCTCTTACCTTCAAATCACATACGTCTCATGTTAGCTCAACTAACTAAAACTCATCGAAAATAATCATTGTTACTCCACCATGTGAAAACAGACCCATCAAGGCATCAACCACCAATTCCGTTGTGAACTACCACTGCCACTTCCTTTTTTTTCCTTTGTAGCTTCAAGATTTTTAAAGTAGGAGATGCAGATTCAAGCATAAACACAAAACTTAAATAGTTAGGTGTCGCATCTACGTTCCCTTTTCAGATTTGATAAAGCTTTGACTATCAAATCTACACCTAAACATTGAATAGTACAAAAATCTTACAAAATCTTCATTTTAAAGATTTTTACCCAACTAAACTAAACTAACCCCATCTAAAAATTTAAGCCCAAAATTGACAAAAATGACTTTTTTTACAATATACATGTCATCTCTCACCAGCAACATGTACCAAATAACTCTGTCTAATAAGATTAGCACGGATGAAAAAAATACCCTAATTTTTTTTGTCTCCGCTAACGATCGTTAAAGGTTGAGTCGTCTATAGATATGATATTACTACTCTATATGAATCATTAAAATGGGCATCAACTATTTTTGCCATAGTTCATCTCCTTTATCTTCAAACTTTCTCTCTTCCATCTAAATTTGTTGAAATCGGTCATGTCTCAAGAGTTTGGAATGTCAATTTTTTTTATTAAAAAAATTAGATATTTGTTTGTGCATAGAGTACAGTAGGATCAAGAGTCAAGACATCAAGGATCCCTGCGAATTCGGGTCGTAGATTTTGGAGTTGTAACAAAAAGCAGATTACGTATTTTTTTTATTTTTTTTTAGGCAAATGGTGGGTGTAATTATTTTCGTTGGAAAGATGATTTTCGAACAAAGAAATAATTCATGATTGACGAAAAATACAACTACTTCACACAACAATGTGAGGTCTGTTATGCAGTCTAATATGAATGAAGTTGAAGAAAATAGAGATCTACTAAGGTCCTTGCTAAGGAATACTCTACACGAGAGAAATGTTTTAAGAGAAAAATTGAAAGAAAATAAGAAAACAATCGACCGTTTGAGACTAATTTGTGGTCTCTTGTTGTTATTTGTATTTTGCAAATATTGCCTAGTTGTTCAAGTTTATTAGATTTTATGTAATGTTTTTTTTTTTTTTTTGTAGTTACACTTTTTATGTAGTTCCTCGGTTGACTTGATCATGTAAAATCTACAATGTCTAGTCAGGATTTGGTTGTTTTCTTTCCTAATTCTATTTACCATCAACTTGCAAGATTTTTTATTAGTTCAAGATATGATTATAGAGGAACTTGTTGGAATTGGAGCTTTAAAAATTTTCAAGTTACAAACAACAAGATGTTGTGATTTGACGTACCGATGCTCCCATTCACAATGTAAACCACAGTAAAATTTACGTGGATCTAAAATTTTTACCTTACAAAAATTGTCATTACGCTCTATTACAAGATACAATTAATATTCATCTAACTCAAACATAATGATGTCAAATGAGAAATCACTTGAATAACTAGTATGATTTACGTTGTCATCATCACTAACATACGAATCTTTTAAAATAAGAGAAAAGACATAAAGTCACAACTAAAAATGTTCCATATTTTCATAAAGACACCTTAACTTTGAAAGTGTCCTATCACCCCACAAAACTTTTTAATAGCTTTGTAAATGGGTCATTTTGACCCATTCCCTCGTCTAGGTTGTCGCGCGTGATGCTCACTCCTGTAATATTTATTCAACTCGACCCGACCCTATTCCTTTCAAAAAAAGTCTTCTCTTTTCTTTTGTTATTTCTCAACTTTCCCTAAAATCACAAAATATAGAAAAGTCTTCTCTTTTTCTCTTGGTGTTGATAATCTCGTTGTTTATGTTTCTTGGTGAAGATTTTTGGAGGGACAAGGAATTGAAGGTCTAACATGTTAGGGCTCTACATTATATGATAACGATCTTTATTTTTTTATTAAACCATAAAAAACTTCAAATTAACACTTTCTACTAGAAACTAAAAGATAAAATGAATTCCTACCTTATTGTGCTGGGGAAGATGATGAATTCGTCAAAGAGAGAGTACCAACGTTGATCTTGCTTTGGATAAAAAGATGAAATCATAAATTTAGGGCTACCAACGGCTCTTTTGAGTTTAAATTTGGGGAAGATGAAGTAAATTAATTAAATAATTAATAATAAAGAAATAAATCGACACGTGGCACTTTTAAACTGGTTAATGGCAGTGAAAATACTGCATCACGCGCCTCATGTATGTGGTAACAACCCAGGCGAGGAAATGGGTCAAAATGGCTCATTTACAAAGATATTAAAAACTTTTGTGGGGTGATAGGACACTTCCAAAATTAAGGTGTCTTTATGCAAATACAAGACAACTTCAGTGGTGACTTTATGTCTTTTCTCTTAAAATAAAATAAAATACCGACCAATCTACATGTCTACTACTCGAATTGAAGTTTTAGTAATCCTATTTTGGGTGACTCTTTCATGAGATGTTCTGCTCATTGTTTTGAACATGTCTTTCAGCGTGAACAAAATAATAATATTTCCTTCAACAAATTGTCTTCAATATGATATAATGACTCAATTTTATTGATTACTAATTACCCAAATTATGTACATCATATACTACTTGTCAGTATATTTATCAATCGCAACACAAGACACACCACAATTTGTACTTTAATCAAATGTTATTTTTGAGTGATAACTCAATTTGTTAACTTTGTATGGCACATTATACTATTAAAGTACTCAAAAAAATCAACATAATACACATACTTATGTGCGCTATATGCTTTCTGCATCCTTAATTTGTACTTTTTTCTAATAGTGTTTTTGAGTGATAACTTAATTTATTAACTTCATATGACACCTTGTATTGTTATCCACAAAAAATCTACATAATGCACATATAATGTGCGCTATATGATGGAGAATTTTTAACATTATAAAAGCGACAACTGCATTCACTTATGCTTTTATTATGTTTAGAATTATTACCTTCAATAGTTGGTTCAAAAATAAATAATAGGCGGCTTTGCTAGCTTATTTTCTTATGTATGATAGATGGATAAGCAAAAACTATTATCTTAAAAGTATTTGTATATAATTTAGACTGATGAGAACTATGGTGGTGAGGTAAAGATGATGTGTTTTAGAAGGTGAGAGGATACACACAATGTGGAATGTCACTAGTAGAACTTATTTTCCTTTCTTTCATCGGGGAACTCATTTTTAAAAAGTTTGTTTCCTAGAGAAAATATTTGATCAACCAAATATGAAAATATTGGAAAGGAAATGTTTCCTTCATACCGAACACACAATATCACCAAAAGCTTCAACTTTTAAGCCTTCATTTAGTAAAACAAAATGACTTCATCAAGAAAAATTTCTTCAACAATCGACGCCTTCTTAAATAAATTCATGAGCAAAACTAAATACAACATTGATTACTACATTAATCAAGGGAAATATGAAAAACCAGTTCCCCAACAAACTTAAAGCCCAAACTATCTATTCAATAATGACCAAGTGCTTTTCAAAAATCACAAAGGGGTAAAAAAGAAAGTGGCCCATTCTAAAAACAAGACCAAAACTGGAAAACCTTGAAACTAATATCTTTTACCAAGAATTATTCCCAGGATCACTGAAACTAGAGCAACCCCCAGAATAAATTTCAGGGGCAGGGCAGAAGATCCTTCGATGTGTTGAACTTGTGATTCACTGGAGGATGGTTGAGTTGAAGAGACTTCGGACTTCTTTTTGCTCTTTCGCTTCGTTGGTGTAGAGAGCATTTGTCCAATATCCCTTGATTTCACCTCTACCTCATCCTTTTGATCATTACTACTGCCACCAATATCCTGCAATTTTTAATTGAAAATCATTGATCTTTCGAGCTATCATTATGGTCATATTATTAATTATATAATTTGCATTGCTCTCGTCCTTGGCATTCTTCTAAAAGACTAAAAATATAAGAGGATAAGATGTCCTTGTTCATTTAATTACTTATCAGTGTTTCAATATCCCCTCTTTCTTCTAATGGTTAAGCATGTGGAAGTATTCTGATGGTAATAGCTGAAAAGATAATTAGGAAGTGATAGAATTAAAAAAAATGCAGATTCCGCTCATAGCAAGCAAATACGGTTCATGAAAGAAACTAACCTTCTGCTTCAATTTCTCCTCAAGTTCCTTGACTTGGTTTTGTAGTACTACTACTTCCTTGCTTTTGGCTTGCAGCTCCTCTGAAGAACTCTTCAAACTAGCCTCCTGCTCTAATCCTTTATTGGACATAGCTTCTTTCTGTGTTGTTGACATTACAAATATGAATTAGTAACCAAGCTTGAAAAGTGAATGTTTAATTTTCATACTATAGTAGAAGAGTAAAATCAGAAACATTTAAATTACAGGGATGTCAATATAATATTTGAAAAATGCTACTTACACGCATCTGGCTAATAATTTAGGTTCTAGAATGTTAACTTGGTTGTATATTTAACTGTATAGAAATTACATTACCTCTTCTTTTACTTGTGCTTCAGCACTGCCTAAGTGATCTTCAAGCTCCTTGATGCGGCTTTCCAATTGAGACTTCTGATGAATCTCAGCCTGGAAAACTTCTAATTGACTTTTCAGAGAATCTTCACTTGACTTGATTGCTTTCAACTGTTCTTCAAGATGTGCTATGACATTTTGATGTTCCTTCTTAGAGGTTTGATGTGTTTCATTGAGCAAGTTGTTTTCCTCCAAAATGGATGATAACTGTAAACAGTGAATATTTTTAAAATAGTGAGTTATACATGCACCTGAAGTAATTAATTGCCTAGTACTATGAATGATACCATTTCAAAGAGTAGCCAGGCACTAACCTGAAGTTGTAGCTTCTGCCCGTCAGAAGTAAGCTGCTCTTTTAAGTTGTCTATAGCCTGGTTTGAAGATTTAAGCTCTTCAACTGCTTCATTCTTCTCGGCAAATGCGGCTGACACTTTGGCTTCTAAATCATTGAGTTTAGAGTCATTTGAGGCCACTTCTCCCTTTAGCTTTGTCTTCTCTTGAGTTAGCCCTTCTTTCTCCTTTTCAAGCTCGCTACACTTCCCTTTCAGCTCTTCAACAACGCTTTCAAGATGACTCAAATTCTTATGGCTTTGCTCTAGTTCCATTTTTTTATTTTCAGCCAGAGTAGCTGTTTCATGAGTCTGCTCTTCATATGTTTTCACTAGAGCTTCAAAAGAGTGTAGCTTATCCATTAATTCTTTACCTTCAGACTCTTTCTGGGTGAGGTTTTGAATGGCTTCGTGCATCTTTGCCTCTGTTTCTGATATGCGGGCTTCGGTTGCCGATTGAAGTTCAGAGGCTCTGGAATGCTTGTCTGTCAGTTCTGTGATGGTGTTCATATGAGAAACTAGTTGTTGAACACTGTCCTCCTTTTCTGCATGGGCTGAGTTTAACAGTTCTTCAAGATCACTCACCCTGTTCTTAAGAAGCATATTTGTCTCCATTAATTGTTGGTTTTCAGATAAAATGTCTGCAGCTTTATCTTCTGCCTCCAATATTTTCTTTTTCAGGTCCTCATTGTCAGTTTCAGATGAAGCCAGTTTCACCAACACCTGGTCCAGTTCTTCCTTCACAGCTGAAAAGCTTTCGGCAGATTTACCAATCTGCTCCTCATAACTCTTTAGCTGATCTTCAAGAGCTTTCAGTTTCTCGTTCAATGTTTGTGCCTCTGAATCTCTGGTAACAAATTTGCCAGTTGCCTCTTGGAGTTTGAGCTCGGAATCCGTTTTCAAAGTATCATGCAATGACTCAAGCTCTATGCTTCGAGCTGTTGCTTGCTCCAAAACTCTTCCTTGTTGCTCTAACTGCTCTTCTGCTGACTTGAGCTTCTCCATCACCTTACTCTCTCTCAACCCAGTAGCATTAAGATCATTCTCAATACCTTCCAGTCTTTGTTGCGTGGCATTCAATTCATTACGCAGGATCTCAAGCAAGCCTTCCGTTTCAGCTAGTTTTTCAATTGAGTTCCTGTACACATCCTCTAAGTTTTTCTTATCCTCTGTCACACTGTTGAGACATTGACTCAATTCCTTCTCCTTCTCCTTGGTCTCCGCCAGAACAACCTCCAGGCTTGATGATTTTGTTTGGAATATCTCTACTTCTGCTTCAAGCTCAGATGCCCTGTCAGAGTGCTTCTTAGATTCTTCTTCTGCAGCCACACATTTCTTCTCCAATATGCTTATTTGTTCTTCAAGTTCCTGAATCCTATATTTCTCCGTTTCGAGCAATAGCTCCAAGTCACTCGCCTTTTTGCCAGCTTCCTCTACTTTAGAGTGTGATACCAGCATCAAGTCCTCTAGTTCACGGCTGCGTTGATCTGTGGTATTGGCCCGACCTTCATGCTCACTGCACTTGTCAGCAACACTTCTGAGCTCTGCTTCAAGTTCTAAATTACGAGCACTTGATTTGACCAACTCAGAATCCAAATGAGCTATCTTCTCCTCGTACTTCTGCAACCTAGTATCCAGCTGTTTCCTTTCTTCCAGGGTCTTCTCAAGGGTGGCCTGTAGTTCAGAAACTTTCCTGGAGAAATCATCTTGTTCCCTCTTGTAGACATCATCTAAGTTTCTCTTCTCCTCAGTCACATTGTTCAGGGATTGACTCAATTCACTCTCCTTCTCCTTGGTCTCTGCAAGGGCAAACTCAAGGCTTGACAATTTTGTTTGGAATATCTCTACTTCTGCTTCAAGCTCAGATCCCCTGTCAGAATGCTTCTTGGATTCTGCTTCTGCCGCCACACCTTTCTTCTCTAATGTGCTTATTTGTTCTTCAAGCTCCTGAATCCTATGCTTCTCTGTTTCAAGCAATTGCTCCAAGTCACTCACCTTTTTGCCGGATTCCTCTACTTTTGAGTGTGATACCAGCATCAAATCCTCTAATTCACGGCTGCGTTGATCAGTGGTGTTGGCCCGACCTTCATGCTCAGCACACTTGTCAGCAACACTTTTAAGCTCAGCTTCAAGTTCTAAATTACGAGCAGTTGATTTGACCAACTCAGAACCCAAATGAGCTATCTTCTCCTCATACTCCTGCAATCTGGTATCCAACTGTTTCCTTTCTTCCAGGGTCTTCTCAAGGGTGACATTTAGTTTCCCAGAGAACTCTTCTAGTTCCCTCTTCGTATCATTGCTTTTCAGCTCTGCCAGATTTATTTGCTGTTCTAGCTCCACATTCCTCTCTTCAGCTGCAGCACAGCGATTCTCCATTTCTTTAAGCTGCGATTTTGCTTCTTCTATAGCAGCATTGGATATTTGTAGCATGTCCTCGAGCTCAACATTTTTCTGGTTGGCAGTAGTTATGGCATTTGACGATTCAAGGTGAAGCTCTTCCAATGATTTCAGCTTCTGTTCCAGCTCCGCACTGTTTGCTAAAGCTTGAGAAAGAAGAGAATCTGCATTGCTGAATTTCTCATCTGAAAGCTGCAATTTCGCCTCTAGATCACTACATAATTCCTTCATCTGGACCACACTATTGTTTAGCTCGGCTACAGCAGCTTCAAGAGCTCCTTTCTCTGTAGATAGTTTGGCCAGCTCCTCCTGTGACTCTGAGAGTTGTGTTTCCTGGCTTTTCAGTTTACCCTCAATGTGTTCCTTTAAACCTACTTCCTCCTGAAGTTTCAACTTTATGTCTTCCAACTCAGATACCTTAGCCTGAAGATCTCCTTTAGTGGATGATATTAAAACCTCAAGAGACGAAATATTCTCCTTCACCTGAGATTCAGAAGTTTTTCTCGTGTCAAGCTCTTGGCTTAATTCATCTATAAGAGCTTCTTTTGATGCAAGTTTACTCTCAATATCTTGCACTTGTGATTTTGAGATCTCTAACTCTCCTTGAACTTTAGAAAGCTCTGAAGCTGTAGTCGTGAGTGCTTCTTCAACCTTCTGGTTTTCAGCAATCTTCTCATTTAGGCTCTTGAGTTCTTCTTGTAAAGAAGCCATCTGGTCTTCAACTTCTTTTGCATTCTGTTTCGACAACTCCAGAAATCTCTCAAAATCCAATGCCTTCTTTGTCTCTGATTCTGCAAGTGAGCCACTTTGTTTGTGCAACTCCTCAAACTTTTGAGCCTCACCTGCAGAAGCCAGCAGCTCTTGTTCAAGCTCTTCCATCTTCTTCTTTGAGCTTTCAAACTCGAGGCCAAGTCTATCAAAGGCCTCCTTAACATTAACATGCTCCTTGTTATTCAATTCTTGAGCTTGCAATGCCTCTTGCAAAGCATTAAGCTCAGTGCTATATCTATTTTCTGCTTCTGCAATCTTCTCTTTCAATTTCTTGTGATCAAGTTCAAGGTCTTCAAATTTGCTTGCAGTTTCGTCCAGCTTCTCTTTTGTGAGCAACAATTCATCCTTTAACTTCACATTTTGAGATTCAGTGTCTTTTAATGAACCAGTAACTCTTTCCAATTCAAGCTCAAGTTCTTTAGCCTTTTCTTCTGCTTCGAGATATTCTCTGCTAGAAGATGAAATATTTGAGCTGCGGTCCATCACAGACACTTTGCCCTCTGCAGGAGAAGCTTCAGCTGCAGCATGTGAACCATCCTTTGATTCCAAAGCTTCCTTCTCTACTTTTATAAACTCTCCATCAAAAGCAGACTCTTCGTGCTCCTTCTGAACTTCTATCTCACCATTGGACACCTGTAATCCAAATAGAAGATGAGGAAGAAGAAAAAGGAATTTTTTAACTCAATTATAGTTTATTGAACTTTGAACCAGGTAAATTACAAAAATGATTTACTCGAAATTAAGCAAATTGTTCGCCATTGATGTTAGGGGTATACAAAATCGAATCGAAAATCGAATCAAACCGTAAATTGAGTCAAATTGGAAAAAAAATCGACTAGTGATTTGGTTTGACTTGATTTGGTATTGAAAAAAAAAAAACCTACTATATTTGGGTTGGTTTGGTTTTAACTAAAAAAAAACCAACTCCAGACCAAACAAACCCGACATTATATATGTAATTTTAAAATTTTATTTTATACATAAAAATATTTACTTTGATATAATTTTAAAATATTTATTAGTTTTTATCTTTTAATATATTATTTCAAGTTTAAAACTTAGAATTTGGAATGGTACAATAAAGATTATAGTTCAAAGATGTTGATAATTATAATAAAACTTAAATCAAAATCAAATTAATACTAATGCAAAAAGAAAATCAATTCAACACTAAGAATGATAAGAATATTGAATATTTGTTCTTTAGTTTTACATTGATTTAGACAATTAAAATACATAATTTAATTTTAATTTTCCTTAAATATTTAGTAATGTAACTAATACTTATTAAACATATTTTAGCATGATTTAGTACTTTTAAATTATGATCATTTTCATTATGAGTTTGCAATATTTTATATGATGATTTCATTATTATTTTTATTGAATATTTTTGTGTCATCAATACTCATCTCATATTTTGTGTTATTTTTTTAAGAAACACCTTAGATAATTGTATTTTGGTTGGACTAAAGAAATATTTGGAGCACAAGTTAATTATATGTTTGTATGCAAACTTTACCGAAAAAATCCAAAAATTTGAAAAAATTCGAGGTTTATTAGTTTGGTTTGATATATAAATTTATAAATTCGACACAATGATTTGGTTTGGTACGTAGTTGAAAAACCCGAACCAACCCGAGGTTGAAAAACCCAAAAAAATCCAAATTTTATTAGTTTGGTTTGATTTATAAATTTAAATTTTTTACACAAATAATTTGATTTGATATTTGAAAAACCCGAACCAACCCGGTCATGTACAACCCTAGTTGATGTATTAAATATGCAGTGAGTAGAAAAAACTAAGATTGTCATAGACTATTTATCGTATCATATTTGACAAAAGTGCAGTAAATTCATGTTGTCGTTTCCAGTGCCACTACCCTAATTAACAAAAAAAATGTACATTTAAAATATATATTTTTGGAGGGTCAAACATCACTTTTTCAATTATATATAGAGAAGAATAATTAGTTCTATAGAATTACATAAAAAGGAAGAGAAGTTACACTATTTTTAGTGATATCATGAATTTTGAGTGAATAAAAGTTAGAAGTTTAACCCATTTGGGTAATTCATATTTTATCCATATTTTACCCACATTTTTATGGATCGAATATGGGTATCAACCCATATCAGTGGCGGAGCCACCATACTATTAGGGGGGTTCGGATCTTCGGCGGAAAATTATATAATATATACTGATTAAAATAACTTTTTAATTATATCTATAGTAGATGTCGAACCCCCTTCGGCCACTTCATGTATCTATTTTTTCAAATTTTGAACCCTCTTATTGAAAATCCTGGCTCTGCCACTGACCCATATTTTATCCATGTAAAAAATATGGGCTCATTTTACCGGCACTACTCGAAATTAAGCATTGACAGAAAGAAATAACCTACATTTTGTTTTGGGACATTTTGAAAATAAGATTGATCCCATTATTTATTTCATGGATATAAATATCAAAATATCACCAGAACCATTAAAGAAAGTAAAAAAGGCAAGTAACAAGCATTACCTTAATAAGATCTTCTTTGCCCTCTATCTTTTCTGAAATCTGTACCACTGGTACATTTGTGGTTGCTGTCTCTGCTTCCATCTCAAAATAATTTCACCTTCTGAAGTTGTTAAAGTATCTGGATTGATGAAAACAGCTAAGTTGGTAAGGTAAAGAAGTAAAAAGTCTCCACTTAATTCACAATAACATTATTTTACTTCCCTAGTAACTTATTTAGCTGCAGTATGAATATGTTACGTCAGTTACAAACTTTACAACTTAAAAGGGAATGGAAAAAAAAAGAAACGCTAGCTGTATATAAAAAAAATCGTGTCTATGTTATACAAGTATTGCACGAATTGAGTATAAGGAAATTAAAGATAGGAGATTTGGACATAACTTATAATTTATTCAAATCATAAAGTTATTTTCAATGGTTTCGTAAAGCTGTGGCATTAAAATTTTCATATGCAATAGCACATCACAATAATAATGCGACTTTTTCTTTGCCTATAGATATTTTTCTATAATAAAATGAAAGAGAACCAAAAGGCTACACAAAATAGATTTTCTGTTTCCGATTATCCTTTATCGGAAATAATGGTCATGAATCAAAAAGTGAAAGCAAAAACAAAAGTGTTACTGGCTCTACAGAAAAGAAAAAATAAACAGGTGACTAGTGAGGGTTGAGACTTGTCATCTTATCTTTTTGAATTATTATTATTATTATTATTATTATTATTATTATATAGTATAAGCTAAAAGTATTATTTAATTGAACTTTTCTTCAGGGACCCAACCACATGCTGGCATTACTCTATCATGACGTGCACGAATTTTTAAGTGGGACAGATACTAAAACATCCTAAACATGGCAATTGGCATTTTCTTACTTCTTGTCATCATTTGTTGCTTATAGTGTGGCTTCCCTGTAGGATGACAATTAATAATGAACGTTATATTCCCAAAATTTAACCCCTTTTTACCTTAAATTGTCAAATAGGATTACAATATGCAATACTAACAAAAGATTTATCCTTCTACTACTGCCAATTTAGTAAAACGAAAAAGCACTAAAGTCAGGTAGGCCAAGTGAGTTTTTTTTTTTCCTTTTGCGATTACTTTATCATTCGAGCAATTCAAACTATTTATATTCGATAATTTATATGCTTATCATTGGAGTAACTTGTCAGACTTATGTGTGATTAAAAATATTCAAAGTGTATGACAAAGTAAATAAGTAAAGCGAGAACATCACCGTCACAGATCCAACAAATACAATATTCAACCTACTTCAGATGCAATGTTATAGTCTATTGCTTTAGAGAAAATAATATAGGTATAGCTTTAATATTATTTAATTTCTAATAATATTTTTATTTATAATTAATACATTTTATTTAATACTATACCTATAGATAATAAAACATGATATTTAATAATACGGGGATACTTATTTACATTCTAATAAAATTTATTGAGTATTATTCTTATTCCAATAAATCATATTTATTTAATACAATAAATCAAATCATTTGAAAGAAAATAGTAATATCAATATAATTAATCTAAATATTAGTACTAAAATATCACATT
>JAJOOS010010642.1:0-19100 GCA_029582725.1 Solanum chiquidenum
TTATTGTAGAATTGCTTATATTTCCTTTTAATTTTGGGTAATATGAAATGGACGACGTTATCTGAAAATGCCTAAATCTTTGGAAATCTATGCGGCCTTGGCTAAGAACAGAACACAGAGGAATACTTGGCACGAAGTTTATGAAAATAAAGAGAATTTTTTAATTTTGTGGTTTTAAACTAAAATATGTAGAATGTACCAAAATGTCTTTTAATCTCGTGGTCTTAAGGCGAGGGAAAAAAGACATTCTTTTTGAAACGTACTAAAAATGTAAGTAAGACAAACAAATTGAAACGGATGGATTATTTTTGTTTAGAGTTTTCTATGCCAGTTAGGAGGAATGGGTAAGGTTTAGAGAACCATTAATGAGTATTGGAATATAATGAGCTGCAATAGAGAAGAATGGATAAAGGATCATATAGCTTGACTCCACTTAGTTTGAGTTTTTGGGGTAGTTATTGTTGTTGTTGTGTATGGAGTAAAATATTTCCATTTCATTTTGTGGTGCTTGGTTTGCGTTTGACATAAATTTGGTAGAATTTAATAGTGGTGGAAGTGGTGATAGTTAAGTACGAGGAGGGGGGATAATGTCTATACCTTGATAAGTAAAGATTAAGTGTTTTGGAGTAGGAGTAGAGTGCAAAATGACGTCCGCCCATCAGGGACAAAAGACTTCTTGTTTCAAGATGAAAGAATTTCCTTGAGCAGTAACCTGAATGATTCTGGACTAGCCCTTGTTAGTTAGGGTAGCAGTTACTCCATTAGCTTCCTGAAGTGAAACTAGTACAATTTTAAGTTCCTGTTAATTCTTAGCAGGAGACATTGCAGTGATGTTTTATGAGCTTATGTTCTTTTTCTTTGTTGGTTTGGAGAGTACATTTATGTATTGTTTGAAAGGGAGTTTTGTTTAGTGCATTGATGATGTAAAAGCTTCACATAATAGGTATGTGCTCTCATTGGTGGAGGAGGTTATGCAGAGAAAGTAGCTGTACCTACTGGACAAGTTCTTCCTATTCCATCAGGTGTTTCTTTACAAGATGCAGCTAGCTTTCCTGAAGTGGCATGCACTGTTTGGTCGACCATTTTCATGATGAGCAAGCTTTCCTCGGGTGAAACGTTTCTGGTGATTAGACAGACCATAGCTATTCTTTAAAACAATTTGTTGTATAGCAGTAGTTCCTTTTTCTTTTATCTATGCAGATTATCAGCCATTTAATCAATTGGCAGAATCTTTTGGGTAGTATGTTCACAATTGAATCTTTATGTCCTTGATTCTGGTGGAGTAAGATCAAGCACGTGAAATGACTGATAGCTACATGTGTTACTTTCAGATACATGGAGGCTCTAGTGGAATTGGTACCTTTGCCATTCAAATGGCTAAGTGCCTTGGAGTCAAAGTTTTCATCACAGCAGGTACATGATGATATCTTAACTTTTTATGGAACTGAAATCATTCAGCTAACCATGTCAAGTCTTGTTAACCAGGAAGCGAGGAAAAACTTGCCGCATGCAAAGAACTAGGGGCTGATGTTTGCATCAATTACAAGACTGAAGACTTTGTTACACGCGTCAAGGAAGAAACAGGAGGGAAAGGTAATCATTATCATAGGCATCATTTATTATATTAGAAACTAGGTCTGCTTGATAAACAAACAACAACTACGCCTCAGTTCCAAACAAGTTGGGAACTTGGTCTTTGTGATATCAGTTAAAATTCGAATATGCATGAGAAAATTATGATGATTATCATATATCTCATGGGGCTAGGGGGGAAACCACTCAATTTCTTCTCATGTCTGACATTGGTGATATTCTAATTTCAATGTACAACACAGGTGTTGATGTCATACTAGATAATATAGGAGGTTCGTACTTCCAACGAAACCTTGACAGCCTCAATGTTGATGGTAGGCTCTTCATTATTGGTTTTATGGGAGGAACAGTGACACAAGTAAATCTTGGCTGTTTGTTAGCAAGACGCCTGACAGTGCAGGGTAAGTGAAGATGTGCTCTGATATATTTGGAGTGAACTTTTCTGTGAAATGTATTCTTAAATTTGATATGGTGAACTTGTCTGACCAAATACTCGAACAAGCATGCTGTTAGTCAACTGGAAGAGAGATATCTCAAGACACTCTACTGTAATTCCAGCTTCTTTATATTCCCACCCCACCCTGACTAGCTCAATGAGTGGGGCGGAGAATGTATTCATATAGTTGCACATGCCAATAGATGACTTCTAAGGTCTCGTGTTCAGTTGGGCTTAGAGTGTAGATTCAGTTGGTTAATTCCATGGGGAAGCAATGATTATCAATTGCAGCTGCAATTCTAATAATTGGTGCACAAGAAATGAAGCATTCTTAATTTACCCTGATCTTAATATTCTCTAACTTCTCTTTCTGCTGCACCTTTTTTGTTACATTCAATTGCTTCTACTTCAATGAAGCTTATATAAAGCAAGTTTTTCTCTCTCTCATGTGTGTGTGTATCCAGATCCTAGTGTTCTCCACTTTGCAAATGAACTGTCTTGAAGTTTCGGTGTTCATTTGCCTCGTTGATATCCCTTATTTTGACAGAGTGAGAAACTTACTTTTGTGACACGTGGAAACCATGTTTTTGTATCTTTCTTCCATTTTTATAAGGCTCTCTCACATATCCTATCATGCTCCTTTATTTTTGTCCTCTTTACTTTCCCTCACTTCACTTCTACTGCTGTTCCTCCCGTAGCTTTAGTTCCTTGCAGTAATCAGCCTCAGTTATCTCATAAACAGTCCTGGCTTTCAACCACCAACCATGGTTTATAATAATATGGTGACTTCTCCGTGCACTGACCTACTTTAATTTATTTCAAGAAGGGAAAGATAAGATAGTGTAACAGAAGCAAAAGCAAAACAAGCTTCCACTGATATTACTGGCTTTTATTAGATGGTATAGGTCTCAGTTTAATATCAGGAGAACTGAAATATTATGATTCATTTTTCATATATTTACCTTGTCACCAAAAAAAAAAAGAAAAAAAGAAGGTGATTCATCTTTCATGTGAAGTTGAGCTATATCTCTTCTTTGCAATCCTCATTTAGTAATTCTTCGTTAACTTGGTCAAATTTCTGCCTCTTCCTCCCGGGTACTTGTTATGGTTAGTTTTAATTTTGAAATATGGAAATTATTAGTCCAGCTCTCTCAATTCTCGCATAATCCTATCCAAGGTGTCTATTCCTCCATGTTCTAACTGATCCTTCTCTTAGTTGAAGAATCCTTCATTGATATCTTTGAGGGAGTTCTCTTTTCATAATAAAGTACCGCATAGACAATTGGAGAGGAAAAAATTCTTTTGGAATGTTGAAATCTAGTCTCATGGATTTTTTCTCTGAATGAATGCCATGGACCTCATTTTTAATTGTGTTTCAGTAGTTTTTATGTCGATTTGTGACTTTTGTACAGCTGCTGGGTTGCGTAGTAGAAGCGCAAAAAACAAAGCTCAAATTGTGAGAGAAGTGGAAAAGAATGTTTGGCCTGCAATTGCAGCAGGCAAGGTGAAACCAGTGGTGTACAAGTACTTTCCCTTAGCTGAAGCTGCTGAGGCTCACCAGTTAATGGAAAGCAGCAAGCACATTGGAAAGATTCTGCTTACTGTTTAAATGTTGTAAAAGTAAAATAGCCTGTACTTACAGCCAGTTACCCCACCCCAAAACCTCTGCTGCATGCATTATTTTTTGTTTGTGTGAAATAGATCTGCTGTCTATTTTCAATAATTATTATATATTATTATGAGTGGGAAGAGTTTAAGTCAAAAGTTGAATTATGAAAATACCCCTATACTAATTATTTTCCATTTAAAAAAGTATCTTTGACTAACTTTTAAAATCAAATCAATAATTACATTTTCTCTAGCTACTTCCGTTTATTTGCATTAATAAAAAAATTCAATTAAACGTAAAAACACCTTTAAGGCATTTTCTTTCAGAGATCACAATAAATATTGACACTTCAATTATTTTTCTTCAATTTCTCAGACTTTTGCTCTGGCCTCCCAATTCAATATATCACTACATATACTAATTAACTTTTTAAATCATTTCACTTTGTAGTAGATTTTAATTTTAAAGCTGCTGATTTTTTTTTCTATTGGGCTGTTTGTTTCATTTGTAATAAAGAAATTTTGTTTGCTTTATTGATTCTTGTAATTTTTCATAATAATTTCTTCTTCCATTGATTATCAGGCTTTCAATAAAGATTATTTTCTCAGTTATTTATGTTTTTCATTTGTTATTGATAAAGTATATCTGCTTCATCACGTATGGAATTGATTTAATTTGCGTTTCAGTTGCATTGATATTCTTTATTACATAAAGAATAATTTTATTTTCTATTTTTATTTGATTAGATACAAATAATCTTAATTATTATTCTGAAGAAAAATAATGTTACACCTTGTGCACCAATAAAGCCATACGTAGAAGTAAATAAATCCGGTATATTTTTGTTTGTATCATTATAACTTCTTCTTTTTTTGGCATAATTATTGTAAAATTTTATTTTATTTTTGTACCATTTGTTAGTAAGGAATAGATGTCTCAGTTCTAAGCAAAATATTTGGCAGATTTGGATGGTAAAATTTAAATTTTGATACAATTTATATTGTTAAATTGAAATTTGTAAGTAAATTATATACGTCAAAGAACTTAAATCAAACTCTTTTTTTCATTTCTTTTATCTCTGGAAGTTGATTTGACTGATGAATTGAGATATGATTATTTCTTACGCAAAATTAGTTAAACATTAAATAACATTTTTAGTATCGAATACGTCCGTAACTTGACATGGGTGAAATTCAAGTATACAATCCAAATATATATATTTTTCTTTTCTTTTTGATCATTTTTTGTTATGTCAACACAGTGTTAATTTATTTTTATTTATTTATTCAATATAATAATAATGAAAAAAGTATGTATCAACTATAATAAGTGAATGTATACTTTATTTGTAGCTTCTATTTTATAAAAATGAAATTTGTGATTTAATATTATGTCAAATAATTAAAATTAATATATTTAATCTTCATTGCAGTTCTTTTATTTTCAAAAATTAATTAGAATAGGAAAACCATTTTCATAAGTTAATTGTCATATAAAAAGAAGATTATTTTGATTATTGATTCTTGTGTGCTGTATAGTACTTTAATGTTTGTTATCTACCGTTTCACTTTTATAATATTTTTATATTTGTTGAATATAAACATTTTACATTTAGATACGGTTTGCATTAATTTATTTATTATTTAAGTTTTTTTTCCCAATAGTATGATGACAGATTTATCTTATTGCTTTTCCCGTTAATTGGGTTGATGTTACAAAGATTTTTTTATGTTAAAAGTGGAAGGTTTTAAATTTAAAGTTGAATTACGAAAATGTCTTTTTCTATATTTTTTTAATTAAAAAATTACTTTTTTCTAACTTTTATAATCAAATCAATAATGACAATTAATATATTATATATTAGAAAGTTTATGTTAAAATATTGAACTTTATTATATGCTTTTGAAATAAACCAATAATGACACTTCCACTTTATTATATGTTTTTCAAATAAACATGTAATGACACTTTCATGAATTATAAAAAGAGTTTTTCTGACTCTATTTTATATTATTTATTTTCACCAAATTTCTTACATTACATGAATTTAATGGACGAACTTGATGGCACACAATAAGATAAATAAATTAGAAATATGAGTTGGGACGAAATAAAATTTAATATAATGATAGAGGTCAACGTGCAACGCACATTCCTAGGATATATATATATTCAAAGTTATCTTTTTTTATATGCATTTATTTTTTGTACCATATAATTTTTTATTTATATTGTTTTCTTTTTTTCTACCATACTATTAATATATCACAAATAATTTTGTTGTATTTCATAATTCAATTATATGTATATAACTTGATAAAAATTTATTTTGTCAAAATTTACAGATGGCAGAATTAATAATTTTGAATGAGCCAAAGAAGACGAAGGGTACATATACATGTAATTATTATTTATATATGTCAATTAAATATTTAAATAATGATTATTTTATAACAAATAAGTACCTTTTTTTTGTAGGTTTAGACTATGAAATTGATAATGATCTACTAGACATCCTAAGGAAGACATATGTTGATCGAATTTCTCTACAACTATTACAAAACACCACTCTCCTTCGACGACAAGTTCTCGATATGTATGAATTTGTAAAAAAGTGGAGGGTATTATTCCTAAAAAAGAAGGCGGAAACTTTAAGGCATTAAATCTTTTGCTATAATGTCGACATTTAAATTATGTATTGTAACATATTAAAAAAAGAGCCTTGCAATGATCATAATATCAGTTGAATATGCTCATCGTTCATTAATTTGAGCTTGTATTTTACACATCATACACTTATATTTTAGAAGTATTTATACTAATTAGCACGATCTACATGTGCAACGCACGTGTTCGAAAACTAGTAGAACAAAAATCATGAACACAGAGCTGGAAAAAGAGCAAAAGGTTTCCTTATCTACTCTGCAAGTTATATAATTTTGTATATCATGTTTGGTAGCAAATTTTGAAATATTTATCTGAAATTTTACTTGTCAAGTTCAAATTTTTGATAATCATACCTAAAGTTTCCGACTTATATGTTTGAAATTAAAAGTATTTTTTAAAACAAATTTGAACTTCCAATCTTTATCCCTACAATATTTTCATATTTTTTTTTCCAATAATATCCACTTGACATAACTTTAATTGTGCATTAATTTTTTATAATGTAAATCATTACTCTTATCTTTAACTTTATTTTGTTGCTGTTATTATTAAAAGAAACTATAGATCGAGGTGATGTTGCAACTAGACAGAACATATAGCTATCAAGAACAATAATAGAAACAAAATACTCCTCCTCTGTTACTTTTTTTTCCTAGTTGGGCGGCTAGTCCAACTATTTTGAATTTTCTAGTTCCGCGGCTAATTTAACTATTTTGAATTCGCGTTGTAAAGAGCCACATTAAAAAGAAAACACTCCCTAAAAAAGATTTTTTCATATCCAGGCTCGAACTCGAAAGTGGAGGAGCAGCCCATCTGCTATTACATAACATCACTCTCCTTCGACGACAAGTTCTCGATATGTATGCATTTGTAAAAAAGTGGAGGGTATTATTCCTAAAAAAGAAGGCGGAAACTTTAAGGCATTAAATCTTTTGCTATAATGTCGACATTTAAATTATGTGTTGTAACATATTAAAAAAAGAGCCTTGCAATGATCATAATATTAGTTGAATATGCTCATCGTTCATTAATTTGAGCTTGTATTTTATACATCGTACACTTATATTTTAGAAGTATTTATACTAATTAGCACGATCTACACGTGCAACGCACGTGTTCGAAAACTAGTAGAACAAAAACTATGAACACAGAGCTGGAAAAAGAGCAAAAGGTTTCCTTATTGACTCTGCAAGTTATATAATTTTGTATATCATGTTTGGTAGCAAATTTTGAAATATTTACCTGAAATTTTACTTGTCAAGTTCAAATTTTGATAATCATACCTAAAGTTTCTGACATATATGTTTGAAATTGAAAGTATTTTTTAAAACAAATTTGAACTACCAATCTTTATCCCTATAATATTTTCATGTTTTTTCTCAATAATATCCACTTGAGATAACTTTAATTGTGCATTGATTTTTTATAATGTAAATCATTACTCTTTATCTTTAACTTTATTTTTTTGTTGTTATTATTAAAAGAAACTATAGATCGAGGTGATGTTGCAACTAGACAGAACATATAGCTGTCAAGAACAATAATAGAAACAAAATACTCCTCTGTTGCTTTTTTTTCCTAGTTCAGCTGCTAGTTCAACTATTTTGAAATTTCTAGTTTGGCGGCTAATCTAACTATTTTGAATTCGCGTTGTATAGAGCCACATTAAAAAGAAAACACTCCCTAAAAAAGATTTTTTCATAGCTAGGCTCGATCTCGAAAGTGGAGGAGCAGCCCATCTGCTCCACTAACATGTGATACTCTACTACTCCTTTATGTATGCAATAAAGTCTAGTAAATCTCTCCAACTCTCCCCAAAACCTTGTTAAATAAGTGATAAAATTGATTGTGATTAACGAAGGATGAAGGCTGTAGTAATCACAAGGCCTGGTGGTCCAGAGGTGTTGAAGCTTCAAGAAGTGGAAGACCCACAAATCAAAGATGATGAAATCTTGATCAAAATTGCAGCTACTGCCATTAATAGAGCTGACACCCTTCAACGCCAAGGTGAACATCCACCCCATAAAGGAGAAAGTGAATATCCAGGTCTTGAATGTTCTGGAACTGTTGAAGCCGTCGGCAAGGACGTTACTCGCTGGAAAATTGGTGATCAGGTTTCATTTATTCATAGTTATATATTTTGTTATGCGATTATGATGTCATGAAATTTGAAAGAGGATAAAAATGAAAAAACATGAATACAATTAAATATGAAAGTGCATAGATGAAGAAGGAGATATTACAGTGATGTTTTTATGAGCTTATGTTTTTTTTCTGTGTGGGATTTGGAGAGTACATTTCTATGTATTGTTTGAAAGGGAGTTTTGTTTAGTGCATTGATGATGTAAAAGCTTCACATAATAGGTATGTGCTCTCATTGGTGGAGGAGGTTATGCAGAGAAAGTAGCTGTACCTACTGGACAAGTTCTTCCTATTCCATCAGGTGTTTCTTTACAAGATGCAGCTAGCTTTCCTGAAGTGGCATGCACTGTTTGGTCAACCATTTTCATGACGAGCAAGCTTTCCTCGGGTGAAACATTTCTGGTGATTAAATTGACCATACAATTTGTTGTTTACCAGTAGTTCCTTTTTCTTTTATATATGCAGACTATCAGTCAATTGGCAGAATCGTTATGGGTAGTATGTTCACAATTGAATCTTTATATTCCTGATCCCCGTGGACTAAGATCAAGTATGTGAAATGACTAATAGCTACATGTGTTACTTTCAGATACATGGAGGCTCTAGTGGAATCGGTACCTTTGCCATTCAAATGGCTAAGTGCATTGGGGTCAAAGTTTTCATCACAGCAGGTTCATGATGATATCTTATCTCATTATGAAACTGAAATCATTCAGCTAACCAATGTCAAGTCTTGTTAATCAGGAAGTGAGGAAAAACTTGCTGCATGCAAAGAACTTGGGGCTGATGTTTGCATCAATTACAAAACTGAAGACTTTGTTACACGCATCAAGGAAGAAACAGGAGGGAAAGGTAATCATTCTCATAGGCAACATATGTTATATTAGAATTTAGTTTTTTTTTATAAACAAACAACAACTACGCCTCATTTCAAAACAAGTTGGGAGTTAGGTCTTTGTGATATCAACTAAAGTTCGAATATGCATTTTTCTGTAGAAAATTACAATGGTTATCATATATCTCATGGAGCTAGGGGCAACCACTCAATTTCTTCTCATGTCTTACATTGATTATATTCTAATTTCAATGTTCACCCGCAGGTGTTGATGTCATACTAGATAATATAGGAGGTCCATACTTCCAACAAAACCTTGACAGCCTCAATGTTGATGGTAGGCTCTTTGTTATTGGTTTTATGGGAGGAACAGTGACACAAGTAAATCTTGGCTGTTTGTTAGCAAAACGCTTGACAGTGCAGGGTAAGTGCAGATGTGCTCTGATATATTTGGAGTTTAAGAAATTTTCTTGTAATGGTCTGTTTGAATTTTGAAATATGGAAATTATTAGTCCAGCACTCTTATTCTCACATAATCCTATCCAGCGGCTCCATTCCCTCCATGTTCTAACTGATCCTTCTCTTAGTTGAAGACTCCTCCATTGATATCTTTGAGGGAGTTCTCTTTTCATAATTAAGTGTATAGACAATTGGAGGAAAAAGAATTTCTTTTGGAATATTGAAAGCTAGTCTCATGGATTATTTCTCTGAATGAATGACATGGACCTCATTTTGAATTGCGTTTCAGTAGATTTTATGTCGATTTGTGACTTTTCTACAGCTGCTGGCATGCGTGGTAGAAGTGCAAAAAACAAAGCTCAAATTGTGAGAGAAGTGGAAAAAAATGTCTGGCCTGCAATTGCAGCAGGGAAGGTGAAACCGTTGGTGTACAAGTACTTCCCCTTAGCAGAAGCTGCTGAGGCTCACCAGTTAATGGAAAGCGGCAAGAACATTGGAAAGATTCTGCTTACTGTTTAAATGTTGTGAAAGAGAGATCTTGTTTTTGCTTGTATTATACTTTTACTTGCAAAATTCCAATAAAACAGAACCTTTTTATGATTTTCCATTTTCCATTTATTTTTGCATGAAATAGATGTGCTTTTTTTTACTGGTTCCTACTATTGCTACCCTTCAAGTGTACACAGGGTAAATCCACTCCTGTATAGTAGCTTGCAAACCACACAAAAGAGGTGAATTGCACTAGACAAGCTCAACTGAGAAAGGATGCAGGGGTTTTGAACTTGAGGACCCCCCCCCTCTCCATGGGAGATCCCCTTCTCAACCAACTTGGTCACCCTTGCTGGTGTTTGAGTCCATCTTTACCCTACTTGTTTAGTTGTAGTTTCCAATTTCCTGTCTATTGCCAAGTACAAAATACAGACTGGAGAATGAATTTGCATGTCATTCCAGTAATAGAACAAAAGCAAATGAACACAGCTGAAAAAAGAGCAAAGGTTGCCTTATAATACTCTTTTGGATCATCAAGACTAGGGCTGTACTGAAGTGCCATAGATGACAAGTTGCACACTCAAGCTTGCTCTGGTTAAAATAAAGACCAGTACCTTTGATTACTAGAAGCAGAAAATTTGACAAAGAAGGTTACCGCGCTAGGCCAATGATTACACCTCCTACCAAGACCATAGAATTTGATGATTCAAACACTGCAAAAAGCTTCAACAGCCAGACTTTTTGGTACTCCAGGACATGGGTCACCAAGTTTAGCCATGGTGATAGGAATGGAACATCCTGACTTGCCAACACACCCCTGCATAGTCATTCAAAATTGTCAGATCAAACATATGAGAAAATGGACTTTGGCTTAACTCAAACCCAAAAGCTAACTCGTGAAGGAAACAAGAATCGATAGGTCTGGTTTGATACAAGAATCGATACGTCTGCCTGTGATACCATGCGAAGAAAATTGAACAGTAAGTTTAGCTCAATCCTAAAAGCTACCTCATGAGATGAGGATTGTCCAAGGCAAAATAAGGAGATCAAAATCCATTCCCTCAACCAATGTGGGATCTGATAATTCTTTGATAGTTCAAGCCTTGATGAACAACACTTTGAGTAGTATATGGGGATTTTCAGAAGTTATCACCAATATATGTAGAAACAAATGAAGAAATGCTAGTAATATTACCTGATGAACTATGGATAACACATCCAAATGGCAACTCCCTTTAATGAATGCTCCACAATCTCCTGTAGGAGTTCCAAAGCTAGCGAAGTTAACTGCAGCGATAGTCCATCCTTGATCACAATTCAGTTGCAATGAAGGTTCTTGAGACCTAAGATCTTTGTTTGGCTTCCAAGTATCAACAGGTGGAGGATCTGACTCAGATACATGAGCACAAATTTTTTGCCCAGATCGCGTTGAGAAAGATATCTTTGAAGGGTCACCACCAAACTCTTCATGTAGCACAAGCAGGTTCTTTCCAGGCTTTAACCAACTGCGCGGTACATGGTACCTATATGAAGGCTTAATGGTTAGTACTCAGTGAAATCAATTTGCAAGGAGAATCATGACAATGCAGAGCATCAAGAATAAAATACACTAGCCAAGCTATCTACTCACAACACTTGAGCAGGTTGACCACATTTCTTCAAACATTTCCATGAATCATAAGCTCCTCTGTAGTCACAATTATCAGAACAGCCTGTTGAGGGTGAACGATAAGAAGACCAGTATCTCCCTACATGCTGCCCATTTACCCATGCCTGACCTTTACCCATACTGGACAGATTTAGCGATACAGGACCTCTTCCTTCTGGAGGAGAAAAGCTAGCCTGGAAACAAGATTATCCAGAATCAAGACAAGAATACAACAGGTGCAACAAATTATCTTAGCACCAGCATTGACATTAACTGCCACTCTATTGCTAGAAAGGTACTTCTTTCTTTTGTTGTCTGAAGAAAGGTACCTAAATGATAAGCCATTGACATAAAACAAGTGAACCAAGCAATTCTACACACCTTGTACCATATCAAACTCTGATTTGTTGGGACAGAACTCCCCTGAATCCACAGTGAACTATTTGCAAGACTAACTTTATCAAGTCCAAGATACTCACCTTCTAGTCCTACCTGAAAATAAGTGAAGTCTCATGTTATCCTTGTGATCTTACAACAACAAATCATAACCTTCTGAAGTTACAGAGGCTAAAACAAAACACTCCAACACTCCCAAGAGAATCCGGAAAAAGAAAAGGAAGTCTGCAACCAACATCTATTCTGTCCTTAGCAAGCTTGTTTTTGTAAGGTTAATCCAACTATTACCTTTTTATCTTTTGGTTGCAGTAGAGTGCTGACCTATCTAGGATGCTAGAAGAACTCAGTTGTCAGAAGCTAACTTTATAGAATTTCTTCCTGTTAAGTACAACTGTTTGTTTGTACAGAACTTCAAAGTGTTCTTAGAGGTAATAATATTGAATGTACTTTTGACATGCATTTGGTGGATATTTTATAATAATAGTTATGCTGCTTCATTATGCCTTTCCACAAAGCTCTTTAATGTTCTTGTTACTTCTTTTGTCGCTTTTCATATGGTTTAAGAACTCAGAGAGTTTCTTTTTGGCATTTGAATTACTTATACTCTTAATTTTATAGTTAGGAATGTGAAATCATATTTAAACAAGAAAAATAAAGACTGCATGAAATGGACATAATAAAAAGGATTTGTTTGTCACATCAGGAACCTGGTAGATCCATTCTGTAGAAGAAAAATTCTTGGAATTCTTCAAATCGCTGAAGATAACAGAAGATACCCCTGCTCCAGAGATGTCAAACCATGGTCCATAGTTCTAGAGAATCACATGATAAATGAGTAAGAAACAATTTAATCAAAGTGGAAGCAGTAACATTCATGATTGAAAATAACTTCAACAATATGTGCTTCAACATGCAAAGCATTGGAAAAGCCTATTTTACTGCCATGGACTTACCTGCAAACCAACCATCATGCTCAATATGTCCACTGTATTGCTTCCTTTCTTAAGATGGATATTTTTACTTAGCACAAAGTTTGCATCATCGTGATTGCCATAGCCAAATCCTAAAGAAGGCACCAAATCAGCTATCTTAGCACTTCTCTAAGTCTTAAGGAATGTTCAAGGTAAAAACTGAAGCATTTTAGTCTTCTTCTTGGATCCGTTGAGTTGTGTGAACCGCCTCATCTAGAGCTTAATCTATCATATAGGGGAGACTGAATTTCTTATTTTCATGGGCCTAGCACATGATAAGTTTCTTATAAAGGGTGGTAGTGAGATTTGAACTAGGACTTTTACTTGCTGTAATACCATGTTGAGTTGTATGAATTGCTTCATCAAAAAACTTAATCTATCAGAAAATTACACTTTTACGTTGTTGTTATGATCACATTGGAATTTCTGTCTAAGTTATTAAACACGGTTAAAGAAGTATACATTAGATGAGATAGTTACCTACTGATTTCTTGTTTACAAAAACAAGAGCTGCATGTCCTAAACTTCGAATAATTAACTGCAGTTCTTTTGCTTTTCCCTTCTTAATGTTCTCCTCCACATTTATACTGGCAAGAGAAAGAAAAAGCAACTTAGAGATATTTCATCAATGAAGTACCAAGGTGGGATATGGCCTTTATTTTCTCATGGAAGCCAAATATTAGCAGCTTCAGATCAGCTTCTTCCGTAAAGAAATGTAACATAACAATGACAAGTGAAGGAAAAATAATTCACCTTGTTGTATACCAAAGGAAATCACTGGTATCCTTTGTTGTATTTATCTGCTCTAGTATGCGGGGTGATGGAAAGGAATGATTATTCGCGATACCAACTTTTTCTTTGTACCAGCCCCAAGGATCTGACTCCATCGAATTTTCAATTGTAACTGTGTTGTGAGTAAATGCTGTACTTCCTGTCGTTTTTTGTGAAACAACCTTTTTTCATTATGAGTAAAGGCAAAAAGAAATGTTAGATAGCAGTAGCAAAAATTGAGGCAAAATAGACTTCAGTAAAGCTTCTTAAGAAGGAGTTATTCTTTCATAGTTTCATGTAACAAGAAAAAATAGATTTCTAGTGGAACAGATATGGAAATCTATGATTGCTCGTACAATGCCATTATAGCATCTAAAATCATAGAGGGGATCCTCCAAACAGATCAAATCTGAAAGTTGAGTAGGACTGCAGTACCTTCGCCGTGTTGAATATGACATTCTTACAGTCTGGAAGGATGCTAACAGACCAAGCAGGAAGAAAATATAACTTCCCATTAAATGTAACATTTCCATCTGAACTGTTACCATAGTTAGCAAGGAAGGCTGCACAGTCATTGGAGCTTTTGTAATATACATGTGCCTGTTAGACATTTCTGATGTGTCAAAATTAAAAGAACAACTGACATTGATCCAACATTAAAGAATATAGTTACTCATAGGCTGACAAAAAAGCTAATTCAGATAACTCTAATGATGAAAAATAAGATATCTAGCATGCAGGAGGTGTTAGAATCCCATACCGGTTAAGGGTATGAGCTGAAGTTTTCTTATACTAACTTAGACAATCCTCACCTTTTATCTAGCTTCTTGGGATGAGATAGGCGTCACGTACACTTTCTTCGCGGTTTTTAGATTCAAATTTCTGTGTTATCTACCTCTAATCAATTAAACAGCTGAAATCTGGATCGAAGACATCTCACTATATGTCATTTACCTCAAGTTTCAGACCAAGGGACAAATGAGTTGGATCTGCATTGACCACATACTCTTCACAGTGTTTTATCGCCCTGTGTAAGTCGCGTAGGTGACCCCACTTTGGCTGACTTATGAAACCTGTATCAAGTACGTTCGATTAGATTAGAAGAACCTTAAGAAAGCAGCTTCAGGAGATGCTTAAATAGATCAAATGTTTCCTCTTATATTTAAGATATCATACCGTACTCATCTATGGGGGCATCATAGTCGTAGCTTGTTGCTACTAGAGGACCTCCTGCTGTTCGACCAAAATTGGTACCACCAAAATACTAAACAAAATAGATGGCATAACTAATCCCAGAAGTAACAAGATCAAGAACAACATGTGAATATTAACATGCATTTACCATGTAATAATTTTGAAATGTACCACCAGTTTCAAAAAAACGTGCAACAGCAAAAGCTAAGTCTTCAACAGGTCGATAAGGAACAGGATACCCAAATGAAAGGAACCTGCAAAATAAAACAACACCTTGCAAGTGATGAAGGAAAAAAACATGTCAGGAGACAGTTCTTGATGATAACAAAAAGGAAGAAGATTTACCATCCCACGTAGTTTTCTGTCCACATCTTTGGCTTGGTTGGGGAATTTGGTGTGAAGCGATCACAATAGAATCCATTACATGTGTTTATCTGCATAATCAACATGTTTGCAGTTATCTCTTCAATAATTTAACTGTCCTTTCACTGTTGATTTAAGAAGCAAAACTATCAATGGTAACATCAGCAGGAAGTTTAGTTCAAAAGGGTCTTGATATGACTGCATTACATACTAACATCCATTAGCTAACCAAAATGCTTCTGATATACTGCAAATGAATACCATAACCACTTACAACTGAATCAGGTGCATCTTCTTGTGCACACATCACCCAAGGGACAGTCGTATTAAGATTAACAGCAGTTTCTGCAGCCCATTTTACATATAGCTCTCCGCTGACTCCATATGCCCACTCAACATTTCCATACTCATTTTCTACCTGTTAAGAGGATAGATCACTGATTAACACAAAAAGAGCGACAACTAGAATTGAAAAAGAGGAAGGTGAACTATCAAGTAATAAGAGTGTACAATCCAGGAAGAAGATCTAAACTACCACAAAGACATCCATCATCACAAAATTGTTAACAAGAAGAGGTTACATGGTGAACTATCAAAAAAGAAGAGAGGATTAAACAACCTGAGCCAGAATAATTGGACCTCCTTGTGTAGCGAAGAGGTTCTCATCCTTCATAAGATTAACAATCTTGGCAAGAAAGAGTTTCATTTCATTCTGCATTGAAAACAATTCAGGTTTCTTCAACTATTGAACATTTAATAGGACCAAATAATTGAAAAGAGAACATGGTATCTTTAGATAATTATCCTCCAAAGCAAAACATGATTGCTGGTCACCACTTTCCTTAAAAAGTTCATTCGTTGTTCGAAACTGTATTCCAGGGATAAAATGTAGCCACATAGGGAAGCCCCTGCTCAGAGAACATGACGGAGATAGTAAAAAGAAAAGTTAAGACACTGTTAGGATGTACATGATAAAAATAAAAAAATGAGTTTGTTGTGATGAACTAACCCATAGTTCCATTCAGCACAGGCATATGGACCAATACGGAGATGCATGTATAGGCCAGCTTCTTGTACTGTCTTCACAAACCGTACAAGGTCAAACCTGCCTTCAAAGTAGTACTGCAAGAGTATGAAGTGATAATTACAATTGACACTGCTCTCTCTATGTCTTAATTGCATTGCCCCAAATGAGGTAAAACAACTTCATATGTGCTAACTGATAGCTAAATGCCAACTAGTGAGCATCGTAAGGGAAACCAATTAAACTCCCGTAAAAACACAAAATTGAAATGACTTCATACCTCTCCTTTGACAGGTTCATGATAATTCCAGAAAACATAACTCTCTATCACGTCCAATCCGCCTTCCTTTGCCTTTCTAATGATCTCTGGCCATATCTACATTCAAAAAGAGAACCCCTTTATAATCCATGTTACATATTGTCAAACTGAAAATCAAGAAGAAAAGAGAACACCCCACATTGCCATATAAGAAGAAAACACTCACTTCAGGTGTAGTTCTTGGATAATGTATTGATCCTGATTGCAAAATTCTCCTCTTTCCATCAATAACCAATGCCTTGTGATCATAAGTTACTGTCGTCGACGCCCCTCTTTCAAAAACTAAAAGCATAGACAAAATTATTACCAACAACAATTTCTTGCTTTCCATAGTTCAGCTGGATGGTCACAAAAACAAGAATAGAGCAGTAACTTTATAACATCCAATAATACTTTTGGACCAATAATTGCTGTAAGGATGATTTTTGTCCTTAGTATGTGTTGTTACTGAAAAAAGGTGAATCTTTCTTTGTTTTCTCCCCATAATTTTGTACTATAAGTTTGGAGTCATTGAGGTGATGATGGCTATGTATTACCAAGATTATATTCAAGTGATGTCTCTCTAGTACTGATTAAAATTTCAAGAGCTAGCCTACAAAATATGAAACAAATAGAAAATGTCAAAATTCAAGAAGCATTATATAAGGTAGATTGAATCAGACAAAATGGGGGACCAAATAGGTAAACAGATGAAGGTGTATATATTCACAATTTTACATATTATGATTGTCATCTTAACAATACATTAACTAAGTATGTATGTGTATTTATGTTTCATTTTCTCTCTTACGGTATATATTTTTTATTAAGCGTCTGTTTCGAAAGACACCAGATAATTGAAATTGGTGTAATTATCAGGGTAGTAATTATCAACCTAGTAACTATACAACTTAGTAATTACGCTGACCTGTTTGTTTGCCACATTGTAATTACAAGTGTACTGTTTGGTTGCACAAGTGTAATCATAAGGTTATATTGAATTTTAAAATAAAAAGTAATTATTTAAAATTAAAAATTTATATTAGACAAATAAGGACCTTTATAAATGATATTAAATTGAATATTTAATAAACATATTTTCATAAATAATATTTATAAAAAATAATTCATTTATATTTTCAATTTAGTATATTTTAATTAAATTAGTCATGAAAATTAAAAGTACAAAATTTCTATGAACAACATGAAATGCACGTTTGACAAAAAAAATAATTGTAAATATCATGTCATAAAATAGCTTGCAATATAAAATATCGAGTACTCTTAAAACAAATGAAATTGAAAATACAACATAAGTTCTAAATTCAAAATAAATTTTTTAACATAATACTGTTATGTCAAATTTCAACATAACATACATAAATATGATTTAAAGAAAAGGAAAACGTAAGTGCATAACTTTATTCAACAATGAATTCTACTTTAATTTAAAAATTAGAATACTAATAAAACTATACTATTTTTTTTTAGAAAATACGAAAAATTGCATGGAATTACATGAAGTAAAGACTAAGAATAAGAAGGAAATGAAATATAAATAATATAAAGTAAAATTTATTTTTTTTAGAAAATATTAGAATAATAAAATTAAAAAGAATTTAAATTAATAAAAATAAAAATACATTAAAACGAAAAAATAGAAATAAAAGGAAGAAATTTAAAAGCAATCAGCTTGTAATTACACCATTAATTACCAACAATTCACAGCCTCCTCTTGTGAATTGGAGAGTGTAATTACCCCTATCAATTACTACATGCTAATCAAGTAATTAAATGGCCAATCAAACATGAAAGATAATGTAATTATATCCAATTACACCAAATCTAATTATCAGGGTGACTTTCCAAACAAGCCCTAAAAGATTATCTATGTATTCTCAAATGAATTCTTAAATTTGAGATATACATAGATAATCTTGTTACTTACCTTTTACTCGTCATTAGTCTTTTTAGGGAAAAGGGTCAAAAATGCTCTTAAACTATGCAAAAGGAACAAAAATGCCCTCCGTTTATGTTTGGTCAAAAAATGCCCTTTCCATCAATATTTTGGTCCAAAAATGCCCTTATTGTTATTTTGGGTAAAAACTGCTCATTTTTTCAAATAAATATATTATTTATTTTCTTTTCAACATATTATATTTCTAATAATATTTTTTAAATTAGCAAATGTTTATCTTACTTCAA
>JAJOOS010010643.1:0-12806 GCA_029582725.1 Solanum chiquidenum
ATTAATGATGGATATACTATGATCTTATATATATGACATATATTATCTGTCGAAAGGGTTCATGAAGTTATTCTATTTTAATTGATAAGATGAGATTAACAAGAAAAAAAATATTTCCTACATTTTTATTTTTTAAAGTGATTTTAAAAGAAAGAAAACAAAAACATGGTTCTTATATAATAATTTAATTAAGAAGAAAATGTGTTTAAAAAATAATAATATACTTATTCGGAAAAGGACATTTTTGACCCATTTAGTAACTATAGGGGCATTTCTGGACCAAAGTATTGACTGCAAGAGCATTTTTGAACCAAAGTATTGACGGCAAGGGCATTTTTGAGCCAAACTATAAATGAAGGGCATTTTTGTTCCTTTCACATAGTTTAAGGGCATTTTTTACCCTTTTCCCATAAATAAATAATCCTTGGTGAAGGGATAAATAAATTTTAAAATGCTGAGAAAAGTGAATAAATATTCTAATTCTAACGTGTAGAAAGTTCAGTCGAGAAACATATTTATTACTTCAAGAAAAATATTTACAACTTGCAGTAAACTTGAGAATCTATCCAAACAACATATTGAATATGATCAATTAATTTATTGTGTAGTTAGTTATCTATGTCTTTGGGATTAAAAAAGGCCCCAATCTAGTCATATTCCGCTATAGGTTGTGAACACCTAATTTTTGACGTGTTTAATTTACTCCTACAATATATAGTAAAGTCTTTTCTTATATTTTATTTTGTATTTTGGTTTGTTTGTATTGTTTTTTTTTTAATTAGCCCAAATGACCCAATTTTGATTGAATTGAGCTAATTTAGACCAAATTCTGATAGTCCAATCAATTTTGACCCGGTCCAATAGCAATGGCCAAGATTGAATCTCAACCATTCATAATATTTTGATACAAGGGCTCTTATGTGACGCTACCAAAAATACAAAAGACTCCAAAAATCAGAATTTTGGCCCTATTTTTTTTTTATTTTTTCTTCTTCCCTTTCTTCCACCTACCACCATCACCGCCGACTGGCCGCCACCACTGTCGCCGCCGGCCACCACCCCATGGCCGGAAAATTTCTCCAAATTTTACCATTTCTTCTTTCACCCTCCTCTACACAAATCCACAAACCATTCATCTTTATCCGTAGCCAAACTTCATAGATCTAAGAAAAATCAAACACAAGTCATCACTTTTTTCTTTAGATTGATGAAGTTCCGGCCATTTCCATTCTATACCATTTACATAAATGTGTAGAGCTCTTCAAGGGCTATCTTTTGATGTAAATATTATGTCAAAATTTTGTCAAAAAAAATTCCGATGAAGTTTTTCGGTGACCCCCATTCACCCAAAAAATTATGTCAATCTTTTTCTCCTCTCATCATTTATTCGAATCCGTCACCATCACAACCTTTTAACCATATAAGTCGTTTTGGTGCCGAATTATGTATTGTTTTTATTAGTGTTCTTTAAAGTTTTGTCATGTTGAACTTTTGTTTGAAGTTTATTTTGAATTTTATTTTTATTTTTATTTTTTGTTCCATTTGTTTTGTTTGATCTCAAGATAGGTTAGAAGTTTGAATTTTTGTGTTAGTGGGTTGGTTCTTCTTTTGAATTTTTGGGTCTTGGTCAAATGGGTCTACATTTTGGGCCTATTTTAAATTTATAGATGACCCATTTAGCTATTATTCAATCAAGGAAAAATTGTATGAAATAGCAAACTATTAATTCAAATTAAATGTTATAGTCATAGTTTATTTTAATTGTAATTCGCAGCAAACATCTCCTTTTTTTTGCCATCTGATTTGGTATACAATTAGCCATTTTCGATATACAATTAGTCATTTTATACATTTTGGTATAAAATATATAAAATGTGTTTGTGTTTGTATAAAGCGAGAGAAAAGTGTATATACAAATACATATACATATATTTTCGTCCTATACACTTATAATTATACAAATACAGATCTTATTATACAAATTACAATGTATAAATGAATATATACAAAACTGAACAATTTGTATAAAATTGAATGTTTGTAGCAAATTATACAAATCAAAAGTTCCATAGCAAACATAAAATTTGCTATGGAGCGCAATTATGCAAAGTATAGCTATAACATACAAATATAATTTGTATGTTTGCTATATATGAAAGTTGATCTTCAATTAAAGGAAACTTTGCTATCTAGTCATAATACCTAACATAATTAGTCAAAACAACTACACTTTAAAATATTTATTTAAAATGTCAGAATGTCAATATTTTCAAAAATAATTTGTATCCACGTTTTATTATTTATATTACATTTTATTTATCAAAAGAGTCCATCATTGGACCAAATTCTAACCAATAACCGATTAAAAATAAAAAACAAATACAAAACTACCCATTAACATTCTTTCCACATCTTACACGTTTCCCACCTTCCACATTTCTCAGTTAAAGAATTTATTTTTCCCACCTTTCACGTTTCCAGTTTCTCTTTCTTCATGTTTTTCTGCTAACCTAGAAACACAAATTATTCAAAGTTCTCATAGATTCTTCAACAAAATCTCTGTATTAATTCAAGGAATTTCTCGGTTGGTAAACAAAATCTCTATATTAATTCAAGAAATTTCTCGATTGGTAAAAGTAATTTCGTTTATTTATGTAGATTTTTTTTTATTTGTTTTCAAAATCACCGATTATGGTGTATATTTAGATTGTATATATTACGGATTTTTCGTCAATTTTTTTAATTTTTATGCGAGTTTGTTTAGATATTCATCTAATATTTATGTATTTCAGATTTTTAGTCTTTTAAATAATTTTTTTTTATTTTTTTGTGATTTCGTTTTAATATTTTAGATTTATTAGAATCTACAAATTCATTCATATGTTTATTTTGTTTGATTTTTAATACATTTATATTTGATAATTTCGAATTTTCTTTTAGGGTTATAGATTTGGGGAAAGCATTTGTCATTCTACAATGTCTGAATTACTAGTGGAACACCAAATAATATTCAAAATTTTGGGGAATTTCCCTCATTTGATTTGTGTATTACCCAAAATTATGGCCAACAAAAGAATGATGTCGGAGCTATAAGTGACAATGAAGCACCTCCGCGACATAGCAAGATTAACGTAGCCTTTGAGGATTGTGATACAATTCAAATAGATTAGTCCTTGTCTATTTTTTGTATTGTCAATCCTTTTAGTTAATAGACATTAGTTTTTGGATCATGTTATTTTGATAAGTAATGAACCCTTCTGAAGTTATGAAGTTCTGGTTTTATTACTGTAAAAAGTCTTGGACTTTTTTTTCATGATTTTAATGTTTTGAAGTTTTGTGGTATATTTTAGATATCTTTTAATAATTAAAGTGCTAACTCAAAATACAAGTTATAAATTAACAAATTACAGTATATGTATGTCTGTATTATACAGGTCTTAATCATAATTGTATTTGTAAGACATATTTTGTATTTTATTTTGGTTAAAGCAATACATTTGTGATATTGAAATACAACCTAATCTTAGAAATTCAATCTGATCCAGTAAAATACTCTCTACAATTTTTAAGTTAAATACTCTATACAATTTTAATCATAAATGTATTAGCAAGACATATTTTTGTATTTTATTTCGTGAAAGCAATTTTGATGAAAAAATAATATATAAAATTGTGACGAATACAATATAAGAAGGGAAATACAAACTTATTTGTATTCATTTTGCGTTTGAAATACAAAATGATATTGAAATACATAATGATATTTGTAATACAAACTGAGCCACAAAAATAGTTACTACAATTTTAAAGTGAAATGCTAATAAAATAACAAAATTAGATATTGAAATATAAATACAATTTAGTTTGAATACAACTTATTCTATGCTTAATGTTTTCACCAAAACAGTATGTTCAGTGAAATAATAATAATATAACAAAACTTGATATTGAAATATAAATAGAATTTACTTTGAATACAACTTATTCTCTGCTTTATGTATTCACCAATACTGTATTTTCAATATCAATTTATATTACTACTAATTTGTATTTATATTTTTTATTATACATACTTCACAACTGTCATTATTTTTTTTTGTCCTTGAACTAGAATGCCAAAAGAGGTGTATTCATCCTAAATATACACCAACAATATTTTGTTTTTTAAGTTATACATATATTTAGGTATATAGATTGTATTTCATTTTTTATATTAATTAAAATTTGTGACTCAAATAATTTTTCAATTACACTTTAAAGTAATTACACGTTAAATACTAAAAAATAAGCTAAATTCATATCATGAATATGAATACATTTCGGATGAACACATATTCAAAGTTTTTCAAACAAGTAAATATCTAAAACAGAGGGCATTAGAAATTGGGAAACACTTCCAATGCATTAAGATATAAAATACAAGCATCACAAACTAAATAATACGCGGTCCATTCCTACACGAACGCCTATTGTGCCCCTTATACCCACAAGTACGGCAAGAATTCTTGCTCTTCTTCCCATATGGCTCGTTGTACACTTTGTCACAATACTTCTTTGATGGCCTTCCAAGTAGTTTTTTGTGCTTTGGAGGCCGCACTATGTCATCCTTAATATACCCAGGTAAATTACAATCAATTGGATCAGGTAAGTGTAACACCCCAGAAAAATTTTCGAACTAAGACTCGAACCGTTCTTCGTAGTGAGTGAGATTTTACCAAGGAATTAAAAAATTCTTAAGTGTTAAGGTCACTAGATGTAGCACCTTGAGTTCCAAAAAGAATTAAATTGGAAATAGCAAAATCTTAAATTTTGCAAGTTAAACTAAGTATGAGTTTCGGGTAGACTTCAAACAACCATAACTTCTAGCTCAAGATGAGTTAGGTGTGATACCAGATACCGTAGGGAAGATCTTTGAATTATATTTCCAACGCCACCGAGTTTTCTAAATTTCGAGTTCATATGAGGGATATATGTCCATTCGAAGTTGGGTTGTCTAGATAAGGAAAGTCAAAACCGAATTTTAGAGGGGTATTTTGGTCTTTTCCTTACCCATTCAGATTTAATTCATTTTTAGTAATATTTTAGGGGTATAATATGATTAGTTTCAGTTTTATAATCCTAAAATTAGCCTAGGATTTTAGTTGAGAGTTCAAGAAGAGAAAAGAAGAAGAGAGAAGAGGAAAAAAGAGAAAGGATCGAAGCGTTCGTCGAAATTCTTGAGAGTCGTTGTGGATTGTTGCCATGGGTTTGATCCCTAAGAGGTATGTAAGCTTCCATAGTGTTGGGTTTGTTCACCCACACGCCAAACATATTATTTTCAGCGAAGTTTCATTCTCAAAAAGTTGAAGGATTTAAGTTCTTGATAAGTGTTCTTGAAGTTCATTCTAAATCTTGTTTTGTTGGGGTTTTGATGATATCTTGAGATTTAAGTGATTGTTTTGAGTGTTGTTTTGAGTGGATTAGCTAAATTTTAAATTCGTATGAGGGAGATATGTTCATTCGAAGTTGGGTTGTCTAGATAAGGAAAGTCAAAACCGGATTTTAGAGGGGTATTTTGGTCTTTTCCTTACCCAATCAGATTTAATTCGTTTTTAGTAATATTTTAGGGGTCGCATACTTTTTAGATGAATCCTTTTCGCATAGACTAGTGGATCCACTTAGTAATTCAAGTCATATACATGTGGCAGGGTATAGGATGCGCTGGCAGCGTGAGGAAGATTATTGTATCATCACAATAGCTCTTATGTAATGGTTGTCGGTTAGATAAACTCCCACAACAATAGTTTGTATTTTTATATACATCAGATTATTTGTATTTTTACATACATCTCAGAGTTATATGTATCTTTGCATACACACAAAGTTGGCATCATGTTTTTAAACAGCTTTTCTTTATATTGCACATGTTTTAAATTGCTTTATATTGAAATGAGTTCAGTTATGTTGAGTTGAGTTGAGTTGATCCAGGTAAGTTCTTCAGTTTCTTTCATATCCTTTTCAAGCTTATGTTTATGCTTTAGAATTCATCTTACATGCTCGTACATTCCACGTACTGAGCCATTTGGCCTGCATCTTTTCATGATGCAGACACAGGTATTCAGGATCATCAACAGGAGCTTCGTTGATACATCTGAGGGTTCAAGTTAGCTATGGTGAGTCTCCTTGCTTCTGGAGGATTTCATTTACCTTTCAGTTATATCAGTTGTTAGGCTGTCGTGGGTCTTGTCCCGACTTCCATCTTTATGAGTTAGAGGCTTCATAGATAGTCAGTATAGTTGAGAAGTATGTATCACTTATTTTATTAAATGTTTTAAAGACTTAAGTTTCCTATTTTATTGCGAGTTGAATAATTTATTTTATTCGGAGTTTTCTTTTGAGTTAAAGCTTTCTATATAAGTTTTATGAATATTTATTCAGTTTTTAAGCATTGTATGCTTGAGTTAGTCTTCCACTTGGAGTCAGTCAGGATGAGGGTTCGCTTGGGGACCAACAATGGTTATCGAGTGTCTGTCATGTCTAGGGCGTAGGCTCGGGTCGTGACAGTAAGGGAGTAATTGGAATGTTGTATGTAACTAACAAGTTACTAGGCTTGTACAGGTCAGAACAATATGGTCCAGAATCAAAATATTTCTTCTTTAAAACAGCCCAAGCATGCAGAAATGGTATTTCATCCACTTGAAACCTCTTGGAAGTACAAGTTTTATTTTCCAGACATACAACATATGTTCTACCTTCGTGATGAACACTGCACACATAATTATTTGATGGTACAATTTATAACAAAAAAAATAAACCATCCATGTTATATAATGTTCATAAACATATAAAATACAAAAAAAAATAATTAAAAAACATACCTTCATACGTATTGATTGTTCTTCATTAGCAACAAGTATCTTTTGAGGTTTACCTCAAAGTGTGGTGAAAGTATGTGAAGCAGATGTATGATTTTTGAAATTCCATCTTGCAAACATCTGTCTAACTTCCTCAAGAAAATCGTATACCCGTAATTCCCTTGCTTCCACAAGACACGCATTTATGCACTCAGCTATGTTTGATGTCAAAACAAATCCTCGATCAACTGTTGCGTATACCCTAGCCCATTTTTCATAACTTGCGGATTCCAAGTAATTCTTTACACGAACATCAACTTGTTCAACCTTTTCTATCAGTTCATCAAATTCGGACTGTTTGTATGCCTTTGCCATCACATAAAACACTTCCAAAAGACTATTGTGTGACTTTTTAAATAGTATTTTCACATTTTTCCACAGATGCCAAGTGCAACCATAATGAGGGACTCCATCAAATACCCTCGAAACTGCCTTTATAATACTCTCATTTCAATTGGATACAACACACATGTTATCTTTAACTCCATGAGCGACTCTAAACTGTTCAAAAAACCAAGTCCAGGATGTATCATTTTCTGAATTAATAATTCCATATGCTAGCGACAATATATTCCATGTATACAAAATATTAATAAATTTATTACTTCGTAAAGGAATAGAATTTTAAGAATCGAATCAAATTGTATCTATTATAAATCAAATACCTGCTCCATCTACGGTACTCACAGAAACAAATGTACCATTATACGTCCCCTTGAGATGACTGCCATCAACTAAGACAATTGGTCTACAACTTTCAAAACCTTTTATGAACGGGAAGAGAGAAATAAAAAGATACAGAAACTGATTTTCATCATTTTCTTCATCCTTATATGTGATCCCAGGTAGGTAGTGTCCAATATGCACAAGTAACTAGGTAATTTACTAAAAGATTCAGATGGTGTCCCCCTTAATGAAATTACAACCTTTTTCTTAGCCTTCCATTCAACTGCGTAGGTTACATCTACACCCAGAGCTAGGCTAACATTTTGTTGTATATCCATTAGCATTGACTTCCTTTTATGATCAACTAATTTGGGTTTGATCATCCCTCCAATAAGATTGATTGTTGCTTGTCGCTGATCATACACCTTATCTTTGAATGGACATGTGTGCTCATCTACAAATTTTCTAATTCTAATCATTCCATATTTATTGATACTTGACGACTTCAACATCCATCCACAGTTCTCAGACACACAAACAAGTGTATAACTGTTTGAATAATTAAAAATTAGAATTCATATAATAATTATTAAATGTTGCTATTAAGTAAATTACAAATTGAGAATACAATTATAAACCCACAAAATACACATACCTTGTTTGACTTGATCTGTCTGTTTTCCATTAGAATCTATGGTCATTTGCGTACTGCGTCATCACAGCTTTTTAAAATCCCCTTGGCCTTATAAACTTGATCTTCCAATACTACCTTTTGTTAGATGTTTGTAATAATGTCACAATTCATATCTACACTAATGTTCGGCACACTAAGCACTAATGCTTGTGTATCAACTATATCTCCTCCATCTATTCCACACATTCCAACTCCATCTTCTAATAGATTTCTATCAGCCAATTCACAATCATTCACAAATACGGATATACACAGAGGATATTTTGCCAATTCTTTGTAATATTTCTTCAACGACACATACACCCTCAGTCCCATCTCGTTGTGTATTTCCAAAGGTGCATTACTACCCTCTATTTTATACTTACGTTTCACACTGTTGAATCTCAAATCAACACCAATTTGTTTAGCAACTTCTTCTAATATATCTCTAAATGTCGCATATTCTTTCAACATAATTGCTTCTATAGTGTAATCAATGTAGCAATTATCTTCGTTCCACCTCTCAAAATGCATGACTAGAAAACTAATGTTTCTCATGACTACATTAACAAAATATTTATTTGATATTCATAAATCAGGCAAGTCTAACTTTTTTTCCAGAATGCATTATTCTAAAAAATAAAATTGTATCCAATAATCAATTGTATCCCAAAGTAGTTACTAATTACATAATTGTAATGTGCGTTCAAACATCACTAGCTACAAAACAAAAACAAATAAAACACACTCAATACATACTGAAATCTAAATACATAAAAAGATTTCGTTTTTTAGCTAAACTACAACAAATTGAATCCAATACTTAATTGTATCCAGCATTCACTACAAGTCAACCAAAATCTATATACAACTCATAATTACTTTGTGTTTTTTACTCCCTAGTTGTACGTTGTCCAGTATATATCAGAATTGTTATTCATGTGTCTCTATATTGTTACTATTTACATTAACTTAATGGGAGACAAAATATTGTTCGCATTCAAACAGAAAAAACAACTACTAAACTAAAAAAAATACTTTCATTCGTTCTACATCATAGTTTGGATACAAAACATTCAAAAAAGCTAAAAATTTCAATACATACAAAGATTTCACTTATTCAATCAGGAAAAAAACAACTCACTCTTGTAGTCGAGATATACGAATATATCATCCAAATAAATAAATAAATCGATAAAAAAAATACCTGATTGTTTTCGATTTTTCAACGATAGTAGTCGAAATTTATTGAATTCACTAAATGAGATAAATTTCTAGTCGTGAATTTTGAAAAAATTTGTTTCAAAAATGTGACAAAATCAAATCAAAGAAGCTTTAATAGATATCAGATGAATGATTCGGAAGACAAGCTAAATTTTTTGGAAATCTTAAGAAGAAAGCAAAAAAACGCTCGAAAGAAAGATGGCAACATATGCTCTTTCAAAACGTAACTGATTTATAATTAAAATATTTTTTACCTTTTTTGAAATTTTTTGTTCCATGATTTTCTTTGTTCTATTATTTATTATTTGTATTCTTTCAAATTAATCAAAATAAAATAAATACATAACTCATCCCTTAACAAACTATAATAATGACATTTTTAATAAATAATGAAACTATTGCTAAGGAGTCCCACTAGAAGCTAAAATATTGTTATTTTGAAAATTTTCCCTTCAATTAATGAATAAAACAAATGAACCATCTAAAAGGGTAATGCAATCTTTTAAATTAATCTGCTTTTGGAAAAAGAAAAAAGAAAAAGAAGAAATTCAATTGGCCATCTTGGGTGGCACATTGGGAAGGTAAAGAGTTTAATGCATGCATTGACTCTTAAGTTTACAAGAAGAGTGAGTGTTAATATTCACTACCTATTTAAACGTCATTCTTCTTTCATTTCAAGAGAGAGAAAAAGAAACATAAGAGAAAAGACATACAAAAAGAAGAAAAATTAGAAAGAAGAGAGTACCAAGTTTTCCAAAAAAGAAAAAGAAAGAAATACTTTAGAATAACAACAAAAAAAAATCATCTTTTGTGAATTCGTTAGTTTAACTAGTTTGCTTTCACTATTTGCTTGTCATCACCTTTATGTATTTTTTCTTTTACATTTCACAATGTAATTTTAAATTAATGTTTCATGTTCTTTTATATTTTGATTAAGTTGTTTATATTAAGTTTGTTTGATTTAACCAAGTCTATTGTGATTCTTATATGATTATGTTTATTATTATGTACAAATATACTAATGTGGTGTTAAGTTTAATTTACCTCATCATGAAATTGACAAGTAAACTTGTGTTTTGCTAAAGAAGAAAAAATATCAAAGTCTTTTTTTATATTTTAATTTATGGTCATTTAAAAAAAAAGTTGTTTTTTGCAAAAACACAAAACTGGTCATTTTTGCAAAAATATGAATCTGGTCATTTTGTAAATACTTTTAAAATAAAATAAATGCTCTCTTAAATAAATATATGAAATGGGTTATTGAAACAAAAATGAAAATTTGGTTTCATTTAGGTTAGTAATTTAACTATTATATAAAATTGGTTATTTTTGCAATTTACTTTCAAAAGAGAGCAACGTGACCATTTTGGGTAAAAATGAAATGTTTACTAGAATGGTCATTTCTGAAATTGTATCAATAGTTTTTTTTTAAAATTTTAGTCTTTCACTACTTTTTTTTAAGAAGGGACTTAGTTATTATTTTTAAGAAAACTTTGTTTTTTCTTTGTTGTTAAGTAGTTATATATTAAAAAGATATCATTTTGCCAACAAAAAAAATTATTTTTCATGTCTTCATGTTACAACAAGTTCAATGATTCATTATTAAAGGAATTGAGTCCTTAATTATTAGTTTTATTTAATAAATAAAATTTAATAAATACCACCATGTGTTCGATTACGATCCTTGGTGTGTATTATTTTCTTTTTTTAAAAAAAAAAAAAGAGGTCTTGTGTGCGGCTACGCTCCTAGGCTAATCATTTTATTTTAAATTAGTGACTAACACAAACTTACATTTTTATCCAAAAATTATTTTTAGCCAAACATGAGTTAATAAAGCGACCGTACTAGAATCACAGGACTCGGGGTGCCTCACACCTCCCCCCCCCGGTCAATAGAATTCCTTATCCTATCTTTGTTTCGCAGACTAAAAAAATAACGAGTCATTTACTTTTAGATTAGGAATTTACCTGGTGACTTGAAACACCCAAAAAACTCAATTTTAAGTGGCGACTAAAAAAAAAATTTTTCATTTGCTTTTATTTTTCAAAAAAGAACCCATCACATCCATAGCAATTGTCAATGCAGAGGTGTGACAAATCATGCGACTCTGTTGGAAACTTTTTTTTTTTAGAATTCGAGTTTTGTACATTGACTATATTTTGCTATTTTAATTATTTGGTTAAGTTTTGTGTTTGTTGGCTAATTGTGCTATTTTGATGATTTGTTGTTTTGATATTGTGCGATTGTATATAAATATACTTATCTCTCACATCTTCTAAGTCTCTGAAATTTTGTTATACACTGTGTGCGGATACGCTCCACAAGACTTCGGTCTAAGATGAGTCATTGTGTGGTTACGCTCCTGGTTCAGGATTTGTCACACATGTTAGGCGGGGTTGGACCACCAGCTAAGCCGGAATAGCTCTACTACCGGTCCGCTGACCCTCCCCGGCTCGAGTTGTCCACTCGAGTAAAGTCACTCTAGACACCTTCCATATAAAGTGCTAAACCTAGCAAAACTATTCCTGGTAGGCTACATTTATTTGCATCATGTGCATTTGACCTAGAAAATCTAAGATAGGTACCCACTCTAGACCAACATATTCATTTTATGTGCTACATGAAACTAATTTTGTTCAAAAGGCCTTTACATTGTTGACCAGCTTAACAATAACTGTGTGTTTCAATTTTATTTTTTAAAAACAAAAAGGGAAACTAGGTTGAAATAAAGGGGTGGTCTTTCAAGTGGGAGTCATTTTTTTTATGAACTACGCACACTCGATTCTTACTAAAATGAGACACGTAGGCATCCCTTCTCGGGTTTGATGTTTGTAAAAAAAAAGGAGGTATCTTGTCTTTTAAAAAAAAACCTTGATTTTTACATTTTCTTTCCTCCCTTGATTAGAGTTTGTGATAAAACATTAATTAGATTCTATTTAAAGGTACAAATGGCACCTCCAACTAAATGATAGAGTTCTAAAAAGCCTAGGAGTGAAGGGATTCCAGAATGCATGATTATTGACACAATACCCAAGGATCTATCGCGATGGTGGACAGGCATGGGGAATTATGAGCAAATGAGGGTAAAAGCATCTTGTGCATTTGATGGCGATTGACCCAAGAAGAGATGTGATTGAGGCATTGATTCCATTCTGGGATTCAAAAAATAACGTGTTTCAATTTTCTGACTTTGAGATGACACCAACTCTGGAAGAAATCGCCAGCTTCGTGAGAAAAGGGTCTAGTATTCGAGGTGTTGATCTCCGTAACAAAAGACCTATAATTCCAAAGAACGTCAACGCCAACAAGTTCCTAGACCTTCTCAAGATCAACCAAACAGAGAAGGAGA
>JAJOOS010010644.1:0-10434 GCA_029582725.1 Solanum chiquidenum
TTTCATCTATGCCGCATAAATTGGGAGAAATATAGATATATAGATATTTTAAGTTGCTAATTATTGTGAGTTATAGTACGTTTTATGTAATTTTCATATATATTACTCGGTCCTGATTTATGTGATACAAATGAAATTTCAAAAGTCAATGAATTTTTTGTAAGTTTTTTTTTATATTAACTTGTTAATTATTGTGATTTCTAATATATTTACGTAAAACATACTCTAAATACAAATAATTAGCAACTTAAAATATATAAAAACATACTAAAAAATTGATTAACTTCAAATTTCATATGTACCACATAAATTAAAACAGAAACAGTAACATATATTGGCCCCGTGCTGGCACGGGGTCCAATATCTAGTATATATATATAGTAGAAATCTACCTAGTCTATTGTGTTGTGGGATGTTAGCTTAAAAGTATATTATTGCAGTTACTTCTTTGGTCTGTCTACTTCTTCACCTGGATATGAAATAAGGTGCTGTTTCTTCAAATTCTGAGTGAGAAGTATCAATATGAAGAAAATCCTTGAAAATATTCAGCAAGAGGATCAAAATTTTTTTAACCATGCCTTTCATGTTTTTGTGTACTACCCATTGGCTCCTAATAAAAAATCAACTCACTTTACAAATTGTGAATGGATATTAAACTTGATTGGTCAAGTGAGTAGCTTAAAAGAATTTTGTGGTGAACCATGACAAGTTTGCATGTCATTTTCCAAAAGTATTCGGATTTATCTTTGTTGAAAGTTGCAGAAACAAGGTTTCCTTCAAATGTTGTCCTGAATTTTCATATTCATGAAGTAAAATCATTCGATGCTCCATTGAAAAAACTAGCTGAAACTAACAGACAACAGCCGCGTGGAAGCTTAAAAAAACCCATAAAAATCGATCCACATGACACATATCAACTAATTGAGCTAACGATATCTTTCCTTTAAATTTGTTGAGATGCACTTAAATACAAAGAGAGTGATGTTTAGGTAGATAAAAGAAACAACGGATAATTAAGATATGAGATTCGCAAAAAAGATAATTCAGACATGTTTTTGACCTGCATTAACTCAAAAGGTAATGGTGTCATCAATAGCTGGAGAACTAATAACAGACGGATATCATACATTTACTTATCATCCCTGACATCAATAACACAACTGTTTAAGCAAAACCAAACTCTTTCAGATGAAATTTACAAGACAAGACCCCAAAAAGAACAAACATTTTGATAAACTTTTACTTTACAAGCATCAAGAGGACCAAAAACAGTGTGTAGTATGTGTTGACTGCAAAAAGCAAAAAAACTCAAGATTTAGAAACCTAGCAGCTCCACAGCCCTGTCTGAGAGAGTCCATAACACTGGTGCAAATACAGGAGTGATCCTTGGCAACGTAGGATATGTCAGCGTTCCGAGCAAAAACCAATTGAAGCTCAAGAGAGCAACTGCATCAGAGGCGGGTCTATTCTTAATGGTTGAGAAGAACTGGACCACACTCCACAACGACATGCCAACGACAGCAAATAGTGCGAGGACTAGAGGCATGCATGCATCTTCAGCTTTCCATACGATCGTTCCAACTAAGAGCGATAATATTGCACTAAAAAGGGTCTGGGAAACAGCTAGATCCCTTCGTTGGTGTAGCACATCATTTGTGTCAAAATTCTCAGATGTGGTCCGAGTACGTGGCCGGTTGACATCTTGACAGGATCTGGCTTCCATAAATTCAGGCCTCGTACTTCCGCTTTTGCATTTATCTTCTTGCATTCCTTCCTTGTGTATGTCCACGCTCTCAATGCCACTTGATCTCCAAAATGGAACAGCATCGCTACAGCCTTGCATTACTTGGCCATCAAAATGGTCTTTTAGGTCCGAAAGTGCTTTACCATGAACTTCGTTCAATCGTTGATTTTCCACCTTCAGATTCTGAAGCTATATCACACCAAATACAAAGTTCAGGCTTTCCTGTCTCAAAATTTGCAGAATCATGAGCAGATGAAAAATTGGAACTTACAGGACCATTATAACAAATGTCGAAGCTACCGCTTTTCTGTGACCAGTTTAACTCACTCTCTCTCTTAATAAGTTTCATTTTTTTTGAAGTAGCAATAAATACATATCTGAACAGAAAAAAGTTATCCAGCTGAAAACTTAAGAAGCCAAATCTCAACTCATCCACATAACAAATGGGACAGATATTCAAGCAGTAACTCTAAGCTAAGTTGCATTGACTTGACAATTAACAGTAAGAAGTTACTTTCTACTACATAATTTTTTTTATATAGTCTATAAGCTGTATCACCATTTGGAAAACCCTGAACGGTCACCATAATCACACTGCTCTTATTCTTATTCTTAATTCTTATATATCTATATATATACATTAACCATCCAATGCCCTGAAACACACAGATCCGGATATAGTAGCTCTCCTGTATAAGAAAAGGCAGGAAAGTAATCTTCGCAAACAAATGGCCTTTTTCACTATGGTGTCTTGTCCTAAACAACTGATCATATAAACCCTTTGTCTATTAATCAGCTCCTCTCCTTACTAAGGTAAATCAATATGTGACACTGATGAAAAAATACTGGAGAATTTTGATATTACAGTCCCAAAATCCAGGAAATCAAGTAAATGATCAACTTTCCGACCCATCCTAACAGGGTACTCTTTCTTCAAGTCACACAGTTCTAAATGTGTGTATTCCTCCAACACTTAGATTTATATTCTCCTTACTATGCTGTGCTTCTTTGTTGCACAGAAGAAGTTATAGCAGAACAATGATATAAACAAAACCGAGACACCAGCTGATACAATGGAGCAAATGAGTGGTAGCATGGAAACTTCTATAAATCTAAAGTGACATGTACTAGTATAGTAGTATACAAACAGAGATTTTATCAGTAAGTAGAGAAAAAAAATATTTCACCTGGTCCTCCAATTGCTCAATTTTGACGATGGCATCGTCATGTTCATCCTCGAGTTCTGCTAACATGGCCTGCATTATCTTTTTATCCTTGATGGCTACTAGTATTTTCTTCTCAAGTTGCTTCCTTTCCCAAACAAGATTCTCAAACTCGATCTGCATTTCCTGCAGATGCATCTCCAGCTGCACATGTATTGTTCTCGAGTCAGTTGCTTTAAGTCAGCAAAATTATACCAACTCCTCAAAATGAAGAGTAGAGGCTATATCAAGTCAGTTGCTTTAAGTCAGCCAAATAATACTAACTCCTCAAATTGAAGAGTAGAGTCTATATCAAGTCAGTTGCTTTTAGTCAGCCAAATAATACTAACTCAAAATGAAGAGTAGAGGCTATATTAATTTAAGACATAACTAAATAGACATCTGTGACACAAAACGAAACACACACACACACACACACTATATATATATATATATATACCCCGTCCTTGCATCCAATATGAATTGCAGGAGATCTTTAACAAGGAACAGATTAATAACTCCCGACTACTAACACGGTGGAAGATTTCAAAGTTAATGTGGCATTGAAATTTTGTGTTTATGGGAATAGATCAGGTAGTACCATAATGATAATGAAGTTACTAATCATTTTTCTCACTGAAGAAATTATTCCACGAAACTGAACAGCATTTGGAAATAGAGCTACCTGTGAAGTCTACCAAGATTATATTCAAGTTATACAGGTGAAAGTTGTAGAAAGGACAAGTAAACCCTCATACAATAGAAAATGCTCTGGTCCCCCAAACCCGCGCCACACTCTCACACAAGGTGTACAAGAAAAGAGATGATAGAAACTCGTTAATTACCTTATCCATCTCCACTCCTCTTCCTTCAACTTTGTTTTCCCCTTCAGGAGTAATATCAAAACACAATTCCAGATTACTCCAGATCTCACAAATTTTACAAATATTAATATCAATCTTATGAATTCTATTTTTTTCATTCTACTCTATCCAGGTTCTATTGTATGCCAAATATTAGATATCGGAAAACTTCACACTAGTTAGGCTAGTTTAAAGTTGATTGCCAACTACCACAATCCTCCTTACTCCGAGCTTGAGACCAACTATATTTTGCTAAGTTCACATAGGTATCCAAACAAGAGTGCTGCACAAAATGTCAGATGGGGAATTTGAACACCTTATGTACTGGTCTAACAAAATTGAGTGTGCTACCCATTCGGATGATTCAATTATTAGTTTCTGTGGTTCTGGTTCATGAAGCACTAGAATAAAAAAAAAATTAACACTACATACAAGACATGTGGAAGAAACATCCAAAAAACTAAAACATAAAAGTGGACACACACAATAAACTTTTCAAAAATAAAACGCACCGCCCTTTCCCTTTGTAGAGCAGTTAAACTTCGTATAGGCAGGGATAGAATAGCAATAGCCCAAATTATCAGTCTCCAGAGTAACCTGGCATGAAAACCCATAGCAGCTCTCAGCAGCTCTGTCCAGGTTTGTATAACAATGCATATTGTTCTCACACCGAAGAAGCAAGTGAATTTGACAAGTGACAAAGGCTTGATCAGCAAGATCATAACAGTGTTGACCAATTGAAGTAACTCTGCCATCTATACTTCCAAAAGTGGTCATATGTACGCCATCTGCATAAAATGTTCAAGTCCTCAAAATCCCGGTATAGAAGTTCATTCACAGAATGATCAAATTACAGATAAATATGACAAATTTAGAACATTCTCGGTATAAGTCCAACCAGTTTAAGGCTACATAATGAACCACAACACAGAAATGTGTACAAAAATTATTAGGAAAACGGTTCCCTCAAATGCTGGAAGCATCTGAAAATCAACAAACTCCCCTCTTAAAAGTTAAATGGCATTAATTTATCCTCATAGAATGCAAGAGGAAATCAGACAGTTCCAAGCTCACCACTTTCCAATCAGTTCAGATATCTTTGAAAAAGTTGTGTGTAGTAAAACCAAGGAAACCAAAGTTCATTTCTTCTTAGTAATATCTTCTATATGTGGATTCAATTTTTGATATGATGGCAGACTGAATTAGTGACAAAAACAGGTGCTGCAAGATGTGTAACATGAATAGTAACAATTCACTGATTAACAACATCACCACAAATATGATGAATCTAAATCTAATACTCCCTACTACTTTTGCATCAAAGGGAAGCCCTCACCACTCACCCTAACCGCAATCGTGGGATTGATCAAAATTTGTCATTTCATCTTTTAATCAAAACTCATAGTATTTCTTCTCAGGCTGATCCAAAATCAGCTGGAAGAACTACACCTTATCAAAGAGTTTAGACTAGTATCTGTTTTCAAACGCGAAGCTAGAGACGATGAACCCCTGGGTGAAAATCCTGCCTCCGTCATGGCATGGAGACTGACTCCTCCTTAAAAAAACTTTCATCGTTTTTGACATTTTGGGACATCCCAAAAGGCTCAAATCACAACACTTTTTTTTCATTTCATCATGACAAAATGATAGTATCAGTCTTACACAGAGCCAGCAAATTGCTATAAATAACTAATTGTCCTATAAAAGATTCAGAACCACCTTCAAATCTATGAATTGTTCTCAACAATCAACATAAACTGAAAACAAAGACAAGAGACTGAATACAGACAATTTATCAAGCCAAAAATTTATCAATATCTGAATGCAACAAAGAAAGAAGCACAGAACTAGCGTTTGGCCATAGATTTGAATCAATTTTTTTCAAGAAAACTACATGCCCAAACACAATTTCAAGTTTTAAAAATCACAACTTCAAAATCTATAGCCAAACAAGAGCTTTAGTTTACTTAAGAGGGGTTTTTTTTTCTCCATTTTTTTGTAAACAGAAAAAAGAAAAGGGGCGGGGAAGATGAAGAGGAGAGTTTACTGTGAGTGATGGAGAATTGAAAAGCTGGAAGACGGAGTGAGTCTCTGAGGAAACATCTTTTTCAGAGTGGGATCGCTTAAAAAGTGGGAATTTTGCCACCTCCATTCCATAGAGAGTGACACGTTATGTTAAACTAAGAGCTTTGAATGGATAGAGAAGAGTACCGCCATCTTTACAAACTGACATCAGTCAAATCCTGCCATACTGCTCATAAATAGATATGCATATTTTATTTGACATAATATACCTCTTATATAGTGTAATATAAAATTTGAACGTAAGTTGTGTATCTATTTATTTAATTTTATATAAATTTAAATGATTATTTATACAGATCTAAAATTAAAAACATGTAAATTCTAATTGAAATCAAGTGAGATAACACGATAAAATTTGAATTGAAAATAAAATTGTGTTTAATTGTATTTTCTTTAAGAACTATTTAAAATTATAGGATATTTTTAAAATATAACTTTAAAAATGAAAATAAGTTGAAAAATACAAAAGACTAAACACTTATGGTCAAACGAGTCGAATTGTTTTTTTTTTCCTTTCATTATTTCCCCCATATTTTTGTTGATCACTTTGAACGCCTAGATAAATTTGAACTTATGAATTTAAAATAAAATTAAAAAAAATGTGTAATTTTTTCATAAATAAATAGGATGGAATATAAATATATTTTATTTTGTTGCAATCTTCGTATTTTCTGCTGAGATCTCATGTTTCCAAGTGGGGGCCCTCTTTGCCACCCACGACTTTCTATTTTTTAGAGAATAAAAGTTATTTTTGATAAACTCTTGATTAGAAAAAACACATTAGAAAAAAAGTAAATTTACGAAATATACGAGTAACAATGTATGATAAGATATCAAAAAAAAGAAATAACAGTCATAAACTTATAATAAAATTAAAAGAGCCTCTATTTCATCATCACACTTAAATACGATATATGATATTATCACCACTTTCTTTATTTTCTTAAATTATTGATCAAGATATTTGAAACATCCTCTCTAAGATAATTTGTATCAATCTTTACATTTACATTTGTCTCATGTGATATATTATTAAACTTGCCGTGTATATATTATGTTTTAATCTTGCTCCAATCTGAAACTTTTGAACTGTATGGTCTATCTTCAAAACTCTAATATATATAGTTAACTTCGCATCATCAATGAATACATGTTATCTTCAGATAACATTCACTATAATACATCCTCTTAAAATATATAGTGTTAATTTATCCATTATTAAGACAAATATAAAGCGGCTAAAATACATTTTTATGGATATGCAGTATAATTAAAGGGATTAAATGAAAGTTTTAAATCATTAAAAGTAAAAAACACACCTAATTTTTTTTTTATGAATTCTCATATGAAGTATCAATAACTATTTATTAAAACATGTGTTAAAATTAATAAATCAATTGTCATATGAACGAAAATATACGAACAAATTAAATAAGCATATATTTTATTAAGATTATTTCAGACACTTAACCTAATTAAATACAAGATAAATAATTAATAGTAATTCTAATAAAAAAGTATATATATTTTGATAGTTCAAATGTAAAACTTACGAAAAAAATATTACTAACAAAATATATTTTTAACTCCTCACCTAATAAAAAAAAGATTAATTTTCTAGGGCTAATGGGCAAGTACAAAGGCAATAGGTAAGTGCTGCCTCTTCTCCTCTCCATCCAAAATTCCAAATTAAAACCCAGACATAATTTTTTTTTTTTAAAACCCCCAATAAAGTGAACAAAAGCAATGCTATCGGCTACTTCCGCCGCCACTACGCCGGCCACCGCCATTGCCGCCAAAGCTTTCCGCACCCAAATTCCGCAGCTCCACACCATCCGAACAAGAACTGATCATTGTTTCGGCTCACAACAGGTAATGAAAAATTGAAAAAAATAAAACAAAATACTCCTAATAGTTCTTCTTCTATGTGATAATAATTTTTGTGGTCTGCGTGGTCCAGTTGTCGAAGACATCGTATAGGTTGATTGTTCATCCAGTGAAGGCCATGGCTGAAACTGTAGCTACTCCTCAGTCTGCTCCCAAGTTGTCAACTTCAGGTCCTTTTTTTTTTTTACTTATTTTAATTATTTTTGGAGTAAATTTTAGTTAATCCCTTTTAATTTTTTGAATGTAATAAATAATTGCTTGAAAATTTTGAACAATTTTGGAATTTTGTTTGTATAGTCTGCTAAACTAGTTTAGCAGTTGTCATTGCTCTCGGTTTTGGTAAAGGTCTAAAACGCCTTGGAACTATAAATTTAATCCCAACTTTAATTCTGGATATCCCACCTTATTCCGTCTTACTTGGTAGTATTATTTTATCCCACAATAAATTAGTTCCCAGGATTGTAATCCCATAGTCCTGTGATAACTTTGTCTGCGAACCAAACAACGGTATTTATGCTGAAAATCTAAATGCTATCGTAATATGTGATAAGGAGATTATATCTTCTTATAAAACCAACCAACCTCTTAAGAGTCATCTTTTTTTGATGAAGTAAGAGTGGATTTTTTTTTGATGAAGTAAGATTATTCATTGATGGCACCAAGGAGATGCAAAAGAACACAAGAATTGAAATTACAAAGAATGTATCAGTTGCAGTACACTATGACCTCTAAGAGTCATCTTTTGACCTTTTAACTATTTTGACTGTCATCTTATTCTGAAGTTCCATTTTTCCCTTTGAGAGGTCAATGTCAATGAGTCTATGCACACGGCACACCAAAAAGAAAGAAGAAAGTAAATGTGGAAAAAAGTTATGGAATGGAGGGAGTAGCTGCAAGGTCATACTTGACTATTGTTTTGATATTTCTTAGTACAGTTTAATCCATTTTTATGTGATTGTGTTCACTTGGATTAAAAGTAGGAAACTTGGTGGGTATGAAAGGGAAGTTATGCTATATTTCATTCATCTGGTGAGGATGCATAGAAAGAGGGGGTAAGTAAAAGATGATAGATTGGACACTTCTTCAATTGCTCTGAATTGATTGAAAAGGTGGAAATATCTCTTTTACTTGGAGCCCATTCCATACAGAAAACAATCAGAAGTAAATGAACATATCAAGAAAGTAACAACAAGTGGATCTCTTGTTAACCTCTCCTGTTTGCATCAAGGAATCAAACATAGTATGGACTTTATAAAATCAACCCAAATAAAGCTCAACATGCAATTAGCTGATCAGTTTGTGTTCTAATTCGGTAAATGCTGTTTTGGATAAGTCAAAAAATTGCATGTAATACTAAAGTAATGCTACTTACAAAATTAACATTTCATGATAGCAACCTTGAGTTTTAGAAGTCAGGCCAGTGTTTAATATCTCTTATCAATTTAAAATTAGGAATGTATTCAATCACTATACTTTCATGTGAACTTACTATTCATGTATATGGTTATGTTAGGGAGGAAGCAAGCATTGATATCACTTTCAGATAAAACAGACTTGGCTAAGCTTGGCAATGGGCTGCAGGAGTTGGGGTAAAAATTGCGGAAACATTTTTTCATATTTTGCAAAAATAATTGAAGGATGGTTGCAGCATCTACAAGTCAAATTGCTTGGCCTAGAGCTGTTAGTGTGTTACTGAAGCGAATCTTTATTATATGGACATGACTGCCGAACTTCACTTGCTGTTACTTTCCTAAAGAAAAACATACTGTCGAGCATCACATGAAAGGGCATAATCCTAATCTGCATTGAGAGTCACTCGGTTATGTTATCATCTAGGCTTAATCTGATTGGTGCTGGTGTCCACTATGTCTTGTGTGCTCCTTTTGATGAAACTGTACCCATTATCTTGCAAATCGAAGTGTCTAGTTGCTACCTATATTTACTGGCCAAAATCATACAACTTATTTACATCCCACTGGATAATTCTCAAATTGCAAAGACCTCTTATTTAATCTATTTTGCAGGTACACAATTGTTTCAACGGGAGGCACTGCATCTGCTTTGGAAGGTGCTGGGGTGTCTGTCACCAAAGTGGAAGAGCTGACGCATTTCCCTGAAATGGTAGGAACTCCTGACTAAGAGCCTGTTTGGATGGGCTTTTAAGCTGGTCAAACTGGCTTAAAAGTCAGTTTTTGACTTATTATAGTGTTTGACAATTATCAAAGCGACTTATTTTAAGCCAAAAGCTAAAAGCTAGGTGAGGGGAGTTTTTTTTTTAACTTAGAAGCCCTTTTATGTTGACCAAGTATATTACCTTTTTGCCCTTAATTCTTTTATATAATTTCCAAATTGCCCATATTGAATTAACCCTAACATTATTATTATTATTTTTATTATTATTATTATTATTATTTTTATTATTATTATTATTTTATTATTATTATTATTTTTATTAGTATTTTTTTTTTATTATTATTATTTTTTTATTTTATTTTATTTTATTATTATTATTATTATTATTATTTTTTATTATTATTATTATTATTAGTATTTTTATTATTATTAGTATTTTTATTATTATTATTATTATTATTATTATTATGCGCATATAAAATTAACTTAACTAAAAAATTTATATTCCTCTTATAAATAA
>JAJOOS010010645.1:0-15290 GCA_029582725.1 Solanum chiquidenum
AATTCTCTAGATGCCGGACCAAGGATTTAGAGATACCTAACTTATCACTTTGCATGTAATACACTAGGAAAGGATTGGTGTTACTAGGATTACTGCGTTATGAGCTTGTGGGGAACACGTACACTCTTCTCATCTTGATAACAACCAAAATTGACTACTGAATTCTGATTACTTATTGAATTTTCATAATTGATTAACAAACCCCACCCCCCCCCTTAATTAATTGTTGTTTTCTTGGAAATACTTTGACTAATTGAATATAATCGTGGGTTAAAGTAGAGTCTAAACCATTTTCCTCGTGGGATCGACCCCAACCTACAAGTTGGGTTCTTTACTTGATAACGATCGCTTATGCTTCTTTAGGGAGGTGTAATTTGAGCGTATCAAATATTGAAAATTCACACTTAGAAAATTTCGCATACAACTTTTGTTTCCCAAGAACACCCAGAACAATACGAAGATGGTCGGCATGATTTTCCTCACTTTTCGAATAAACCAAAATATCATCAATAAAGACTATAACAAACGAATTAAGAAATGGTTTGAACACACCATTCATCAAACTCATAAAAGCTACAGGCGCATTTGTCAACCCAAACGACATGACTAGAAACTCGGAGTGCCCATAGCGGGTCCTAAACGCCGTTTTGGCATATCCTCGAGCCTAATCTTTAACTGATGGTAACCAGACCTTAGATCAATCTTAGAGAAAGCTGATGCGCCTTGCAATTGGTCAAAAAGATCATCTATTCAAGGCAATGGGTACTTGTTCTGAATGGTGACCTTATTCAATTGTAGGTAATCTATACACATCCTCATACTACCATCCTTTTTCTTAACAAACAAAAGTGGAGTACCCCACGGTGAAGCACTAGGACAGATAAAACTCTTATCAAGAAGATCTTGGATTTGATTCTTAAGCTCTCTCAATTTTTTTGGAGTCATACAATACTGAGGGATGGAAATGGGGTGGGTATCAGGTTCTAAATCAATGCAGAAATCTATATCTCTATCCGGAGGCATACCAGGAAAATTAGTAGGAAACACTACTCTAAATTTTGACACCATAAGAATAGACTCAATAGAGGAAGATTCGACCTCAACATCCCGAATATGAGTCAAATAAGCCAAACAACCCTGCCCCACCAGTTTCCTAGCCCGAATGGAGGATATGATTTTGGCTTGCTTAGGCTTGTAAACTCCTTCCCACTCTAACTTTTCCCTATCGGGGATCTCTAGAGTCACATATTTAGTATTACAATTAAGAACAACAGAATAGGGGGACAACCAAGTCATGTCTAAGATTATGTCAAAGTCAGTCATATCCAAAATCACCAAGTCAGCCCAAGTCTGAAAATCCATAAACAAAATAGGACAAGCAAGATAGACATGGGTGTCATGACAGACTCTCTAACTGGGGTAGAAACATGGATGGAGGCATCAAGTATATCACAAATCAAGTCAAACTCTAAGGCAAATCGCACTGATACATAAGAATAAGTAGAACCCGAATCAAATAATACATTAGTCATCCGGTCACAGATAAGAATAGTACTTGTGATCACTGCATCAGAAGACTCTGCCTTGTACTTGCCCGGAAAGGCATAACACTGAGCCCTATCATCTTGATGGGCAACTTCCCTGCCTGGTTGCATTATACCTCTGACTGCAATACCATTTCCATGACCTCCACAGCCTCGTTGATATCCTCCTCGCCCACATTGTGGATGCCCTCGACCATTATTACCATTTCCTCCGGGTACCACTGCTCTAGACTGCTGATAAACGGAATCCAACATGTGTGGGTGGGGACAATCTCTCATCATATGCCCAGGTTCCCCACAGTAATAACAAATCCGATCAAAAGATGGCATGTTTCCCGCTGAAGGTGCAACTCCCTGGCTATCTTGAATCATAGTTTTGAGGTGAAGTTCCCAAGTAATTACCTGTAGAAGTGGGCATAGCGGACTGAATTGGCCGAGCTTCAAGTGTCGTCCTCCCTGAACCTCTGGAGTACAAACCCTGAAAGTTACCTGAATTCTTGGCCTTCTTAGCCAATGCCTTAGCCTGGCCGTCTCTCCTCACCCTCTCAACTTTCTTCACAAAATCTATTACATCATTGAAGCTTTTTCCTGTAGAGGTCATATGAACAGACAATACCTGCAATTCAGAATCTAGTCCCTTAAGAAATAGGTGGATCCTCTCTTCCTCAGTAGTCACCAATTGTGTATCATATCTAGACAAAGCATGGAACTTTGCCTCATAAGCAGCCACAGACATACCACCTTGCTCCAAAGCCATGAACTCATCCTTCTTACGATTCCTCAAGGTCCGAGGCACATATTTCTCCAAAAACAAAGCATGAAACTGGGTCCAAATGAGTGGGGCTAAAACTGAAGATCTGCATTGCACATAAGCTCTCCACCACTTCTTAACCTCACCTTGAAGTTGAAAAGTCACAAACTCTACTCCGTGTGGATGGACAATTCCCAACTTATGAAGCCTCTCATAACAATCTAGGATGAACTCATAGGCGTCCTCACTCCTAGAACCATGAAATACATGAAGTTTTAATTTCAAGAACTTAGTCAACATCTCATGCTCATTACCAGTCATAACAGGACCTAACAAAGGACGGAAAAAGGCATCAATACATACGGTTCCACCCACCTTGGGAGTAGTGATAGCGTTAGGGGGATTGTCGGGAGCTTGAGTTTCTTGAACAGAGGAAAGCACTCCAGGACCAACCAATCCTTTCAGAAATGACATAATATGTTGAGCTAACACTGGATCTAAGAGAGGAATACATGTAGTCTCAGCCTGCACTTCTTCCTCTTGTCCAACATTCTCCTCATCCTCAACCTCAACATTCTCATATATCTCTTCATGATGCGCATGAGGATTCTCATTTCTAGGAGCATTCTCAACCGGAACTCCATCCCTAGCAGGTGCTACCCTTCCTCGGCCTCTGCATCTTGCTCGTCCTCTACCCCTGCCTCGACTGCGACCTCTCACTGTAGATTCCTCAACTGCGTATTGACGGGAGCTACGGGCTTGACGTCGTTGAACCTAGTATTAACCATCTGCGAACAGAAGAGTGAAGAAGATTAGATACCAATTCAGATCGCTAGATACCAATTGGAATCAAGTTATAGCACGAAAGGAGACAGGAGAAAATAAAGAGATGTCCTAAAGTTTTATAGCCTCTTGAAGAAAAGTACAGACATCTATGTACCGTTCCGCAGTACTCTATGATGAGTCCATAATTTGGACTAATTTAGGGCTATATTTTGATTGAATTAGTGTCCTCAAATGCATATTTTGTTTCAATATCTGATGTAAATCCTTAAGTTTCAGGTATTTGACTTGGGAGACAAAACATGGACACTATCGAGCAAGAAGGAACAAAGCGGCTGAAAGAAGGAAGAAACGACGGCCTGAAGATCGCCTAACCCATTAGGTGAGTCTCCGACAGGCCTCCAACCTCGCCTAATGTTCAGTGTGCTGAGCCCTGAAAGAAAATATCAACTTTGTGAGGAAAGAGAGCAGTCCACGCATCGCCGAGCAGTTATGGAAAGTAGTTCCCTTTCACCCAATGAATCAAAATGCAAAGATGTTGAAGGAAAAAGTGAAAAGGCGATGAAACAGACCAAAGGGAGGATCACCGAGTGTATCGGTGACCCCGACTAACTGTGCCGAGTGGTCCTCCGCAGCACATATTTTCAAACACAATAAATACTTGTTTAAATTGTTAACTTAGTATCAAGTTATAGACAATTCATATTGAGACTTGGAATATTTCTCAGTTTTAGTTCTTAGAGTTTTGGAGACATTGTTCTTCAGCTTGAAGATTTAAAGACTTCCAATTCTAAGAAATTGGAAGTGGGTGTTGGAAATTCTTCATTCTAGACTCCTTTAAAGTGAATATAAATCATACCCAATTGATGTTATCTCGATTCGGTATCATTTTCTTCCATTTTTCTATGTCTAGCTAAAACCTCAATTCTTGGGGTGTGATTTTATGAATATGGGTTAAATTTACTGTTGGGTGTTGCTTATTGTTAGTATATTCACTGTTTAAATGTGATTTCGTTTAGTAGTTGTGTTTGAACTTAACGAGATTGTAGTTGCAAATACGATTTCACTTTAGTGTTTTTGGATTGCTTGAGAGAGAGGTTTTAAAACTAAAACTACTAAATCGATAGTCGGTGGTTATTGGGTCGTCGTGGGTTCAGCTCGAGAGAGTTAATCTTAGGCGCTCTCCCACATTTTCAGCTCGAGAGAATGAATGGGCTGCGGCTGAGGCTGCGTTTAAGTGTTGCAACTCGGTGTTTGAGAGAAACCGAGTTGATTTGAGATAAGTTGCTCGAGAGAGAATTTACCCCCACTAAAGTCTAGCCTAGTTACAAATAATCAGGGATGTACTATCAATAGCATTTACCCGATAGTGTATTTTATCCCATATTCCTGTCACATCCCAAGAATCATGTTTCCCTTATCTAGTTTCCTTATATTTTTGCTATTTTTTTCATTAGCTTAATACAAACCCCCCATTGATAATTGATGTTTGCGTCAACCCTTAAATTTACTTATGTGTTTATTCGTTAATGTTTATAGTTATGATTGATTAGAACTTAATTTTACTTTTCTATTAATTTTTAAAACCACTCCATGTGGGAACGATCACAACCCTTGGTTGGGTTATATCACTACACGCGATCGTTAGCACTTGAAAAGAAGTAGTGTCCTGATACGTGAAGTCAAAATGGCACCGCTGCCAGGGAGTGGTGTTAGTTGAGAATTTGTAGTTAAGTATGATTTTAGTTTTGTTTTACTATTATTTGTCGAGATTGTAAGCAGAAATTCTTAACATGGCCAATAGAAATGGTGGCCAATCTGCTAAGACGAACCAAGAAGTCGAGAAGGACTTCATGTAGCCGAACTGATAACTCAGCTGGACGAGTTAGCCACAAAGATATCTGAGGTAGAAGTCCAGTTTAAAAGAAAAGGAAGGAACATACCCCCTCATGAGCGAACAAGATCTACGAACAATGAGAGTAAACGTGTCGAGGAAACGCTGTTGATCATTATCCAAAAACTCAATGAGCAAGATAGATTACTAGAAGACATGAAAGAGAATATCAAAGTGTTAAATCATATGGTTGGCTCGCACTCCAGATCCATCCACCTAATTGAAACACTTGTGGGTCACGTGTTGCATCATTCCTACCCAACAAAGCAAAAGGGGTTACCTAGTGGTACTAAGGTTGACCCCAAAATTGGAACGTGAATGAGGATGTGTGTCGTGCCACGACGTTAACTAAGGCGCTTCTTGGGAAGCAACCCAAAGTTTTATTGGTTTATTTTTGTTTAGAAATAATGGTGTTTTGATTTTGTAGGTTAAAGTGAGGAGACTGTTTCAAAATTGCATGTTGGCGAGCTACAAGATCCAGTTAGCACATCGCCAGGAGGTCGGTGCACCCTATATAAACCGCCATTTGACTCAATACATCTTCAAAAATGGAGTCCGTAAAACTTGGTGAGCCCAGGTAATTTAGTGGCGAGTCGCCGACCTGGTTGGCGAACACAATGTAGACCGCCGTTTGGACCCCCACATTATCTGGAGGACCTGTAAAACTCGATGAGGTAAGTGAATATTCGTCGTATAGCCGAGTGGGTCTGCGAGCATGACTAACATCGTCGAATGGGCGAAGAACTGGACGGTTTTATTTAAGGTCAATGCTTTCAAAGTTTCAAAATCTTCATTTTCCCTCGCTTTCAAACTTCCAAAACTCACACCTAGTTAGTATTTTCAATATTTTTGAACTCCATAAGTATTTTGGTTGTTGATTGTTTCTCGGACTTTGGATTACATTGCCACCTAGCATTTCAGAGTACTTTAACCGGCAAAAAAGGTTGGCTTTCCGAATCCCGTTTTTATTTTTATCGCATTTTGTACTCATTTGCAAATGATCTGATCTTAGTTATGTGTGCTGGGCCTATCTAATCTTAGTTATTTTGAATATGCCTATTTTTAAATTTGACAATCTTGCCCGAATCGCTATGATTGTAGAATGCTCGTAAATTTGTGTCTTCAATTGAGTAAAATTTTACCGGGGTGTGCTTGCATGTTGGTTAGATTGGTAGGGTGAAGTCTGAGTAGCCTGTATTTGTGTTGAATGACATAAATTGCACAATGATAGAGTGGGTGACACCATTCTTAAGGGCAAAAGTCATCAAATGGCCAAATTTGGCAAAACCGGGAAAAATCTGAATATCCCGGGTGATGGGTGCTATGGGTATGAACTTAATTTAACTAGTGCATGTTTCGATTTTGTTTTCAGGGGTCGCGGGGTTGAATCTCTGAAGTTAGGTTGAAAATAGGCACGTTGGGTCATTTGGTAAGCTGGGTAGAGCTCGCCGAACCATTCGGCGGTTCGCGTAATGTCCCCATCTCGCCTTTAATTTCATACTTTATTTGATCATTGACTCTGTAACTTTTGGTGAGAAGCCTGTAGTCACCGAAAGCACTCGGTGACTCGGTAAAAGTCTTTTGTCCCGCCTTTTGTCTGCACCCCTAAGCCCTTTTGCACTGGAACTTTCGGTGGGGTAACCCTTGCTCACCGAGAGCTATAGGCGATTCACCAAAAGGGACCTCCCATCGCCAACTTGCTGAAAATTTTAAGCCAATCCCTTCGGCGAGTCCGACTTAACTCGCCAAAGAGATTTGGCGACTCACCGACTTGATCGGTGAGTCTATCTGCAATTAATCTTCTGTGCTTCAATGTGATTATTTACTAACTATTTCCAATGTTTTGCAGACATGGCCAGACCTAAAGTTGTTGGAAGAGTCATGCCACACCGACTAATAAGAGCACATAATTTCAAATTGGATGAAGGAACGTCGACCCCTCCTAAGAAGGGAAAGCATGAACCTACATCTGGAAACAAAGGCAAAAGCAAGAAGACCAGTTCCAATAGGATGACTAATCCACGAGACCCCTCTATCCCTTCACAGGCTCGGGGAATCTATAAAATAGTGCGGAAAATTTTTACGGATGCACCTGTAGAAACCCCTGATGAGTCTGGTGCTATGATTCAATTTGAAGGGACTCCAAGCACTGATGCCAAGACAGATGGGGCGACTGCTTAGACAGGATCCCCTCTTCACCTCCCTCTCTATCTTTCTTTATTTTAAATTTTTGGATAATCTTATTTGCATTTGAGGACAAATGGTTTTTCTTTATGGTGGAGTGAGGCCCACCTTTGTGTGCTTTTATTACTGATGTTTTGATTGTGTATTTGGGTTGCGAGCCATAGTATTGTGTTTTACGCTGCTTTTAGCGGATGTTTGAGCTTGTAGCTCCTTTTGTTTTAAATTGTAAATGATTTTGTCCCTTCCAAAACAATTTACCACCTCTTGTATGTACTTGATAGTGGCTGTTCTTTAGCAAATTATGAGTCTCCATTTTGATCTATATCGATGACTCAAATAGTGTTCATAATCAAACAAACATGAATGTGCGGCTACGATGAGACCAAGTGAAGTTGTATAGACAATATGTGAACTCTTTGCATCTCATTGTGACTAGCCAAGTATCAAATTGATTCTCTTGTGATGAACGTTGCACACTAGCAAAAGTGTTGAGTCTTGTTTCATTTTGGTGTCAATGCCTTGTGTGATGAGCTTACTGTGAACCATGCATGATAACACCTAGAATTTGGTCCAGTCGACTAAGTAAGGCTATCTCTTGATATGATCTTAGGCAACTTCGAAGAGTGTGAGCCAATTTGACATATACCTCTTTTGTGGCCTACCTTGTGAGTGTGAACCTCTTTTGAACACCCCTTGAGTTTTACCTTTCTTTAGAAGAAACTTGATAAAAACATGACCTCTCTTAATCCACTACCTATAATCCTCTTGATTTGTGGTTGATTGAATGGCCAACTTAGGCCAAAAGCCTAAGTTGGGGGTGTGGTAAAAAGAAAAGGGTGAGTCAAGAAGTGCTAGAAAAGTCTCCTTACCCATGGTGTTGAGAAAAATGGAATCCCTCCATACAAAAAAAGAAGAAGAAAAGAATGAAAAAGAAAAAAAAAGTCATGGAATAAAGTTATGAAAATGCAAAAAGGAATAGGGTTCCAAACAATCCATGGAGGGTGAATAATGGGATGACTTATGAGCACTAAAGAAAATGATGAAAGAAGAGGAAAGGGAGTGTTATGAGCACCACATTTCATGAGGATGAAAGTCACTCAACCTAAATGGCCATACCTTTGCACTTAGCCCCTATTACAATCCTTGAAAAGACCTTTTTGATATTGAGTGAGCTGAAACAATTGTTGATTGGAAAATACAGGCAAACCTATGGGTGAAAGCATGCATTATGTTCTTCTTTGTGAGTGTAAGCGTTGCATTTGATTTCGGAACTTTAAATGATTAAACCATTGTGTGTGAATATGGAATCATTCTTTGTGTGAGGGCATTTGAATACCTTAGTTGAGCTTGAACTTGCATTTGAAGCAAGTATTGTGAGCTTGAGAATCTTTGATAATGGCGTGTCACAACTTGAGTCTTTGAATATACAATTGATTCTTGCATGAGTAAGTTGAATCTTGTTGTGTATATTCATGATTGAGTCTTGTGTATCACTGTTTGAGACATCCTTCTTGAACTGCTGAACTTGAATTTTACTTGAGGACAAACAAAAGTTTAAGTTGGGGGTGTTGATGAGTCCACAATTTGGATTCATTTAGGGCTATATTTTGATTGAATTAGTGTCCCCAAATGCATATGTTGTCTCAATAACTGTTGTAAATCCTTAAGTTTCAGGTATTTGACTTGGGAGACAAAGCATGGACACTATCGAGCAAGGAGGAACAAAGCGGCTGAAAGAAGGAAGAAAAGACAGTCTGATGATCGCCTAACCCATTAGGCAAGTCGCCGATAGGCCTCCAACCTCGTCTAATGTTCCAGATCAAGTCTGCGAGGAAAGGGAGCAGTCGGCGCATTGCCAAGCAGTTCCCTGTCCCTCAATTAATATAAACGCGAAGATGCTGAAGACAAAAGCGAAAAGGTGATGAACCAGACCAAAGGGAGGATCGTCGAGTGTATCAGCGACCCCGACTAACTGCGCCCAGTGGTCCTCCGCAACACATATTTTCAAACACTATAAATACTTGTTTACCTTGTTAACTTAGTATCAAGTTATAGACAATTATTATTGAGACTTAGAATATTTCTCAGTTTTAGTTCTTATAGTTTTTGAGACATTGTTCTTCAGCTTAAAGATTTGAAGACTTCCAATTTCAAGAAATTGGAAGTGGGTGTTGGAAATTCTTCATTCTAGACTCCTTTAAAGTGAATATAAATCATACTCAGTTGATGTTATCTCGATTCGGTATCATTTTCTTCCTTTTTCTATGTCTAGCTAAAACCCCAATTCTTGGGGTGTGATTTTGTAAATATGGGTTAAATTTACTGTTGGGTGTTGCTTATTGTTAGTATATTCACTGTTTAAATGTGATTTCGTTTAGTAGTTGCGTTTGAACTTAATGAGATTGTAGTTGCAAATACGATTTCACTTTAGTGTTTTTGGCTTGCTCGAGAGAGAGGTTTTAAGACTAAGACTACTAAATCGATAGCCGGTGGTTATTGGGTCGTAGTGGGTTCAGCTCGAGAGAGTGAATCTTAGGCCCTCTCCCACACTTTCAGCTCGAGAGAGTGAATGGGCTAAGGTGGAGGTTGCACTTAAGTGCTGCAACTCGGTGTTCAAGAGAAACCGAGTTGATTCGGGGTAAGTTGCTCGAGAGAGAATTTACCCCCACTAAAGTCTAGCCTAGTTACAAATATTCAGCGATATACTATCAATAGCATTTACCCGATAGTATATTTTATCCCATATTCCTATCACACCCCAAGAATCACGTCTCCCTTATCTAGTTTCCTTATATTTTTGATGTTTTTGTTCATTAGCTTAATACAAACCCCCCATTGAGAATTGACGCTTGCGTCAACCCTTAGATTTACTTATGTTTTTATTTGTTAATGTGTATAGCTATGATTGATTAGAACTTACTTTTACTTTTCTATTAATTCTCGAAACCACTCCCTGTGGGAACGATCCCAATCCTTGGTTGGGTTATATCACTACACGCGATCGTTGGCACTTGAAACGAAGTAGTGTCCTGATACGTGAAGTCACTCTACTAGACTCGTTTTGATACATCGAGATCAACGAACCTAGAGCTTTGATACCAACTTTGTCATGACCCAGACCGTCATAATTGGTACCCACACTAACCCTCGTGTGGGAGAACCATTACTACTACCTAACTAAGTAGCCTTAACCAAGATACTATTCATTTTAAGATAGAGAAGCAGGTTTAAATGAAGAAATAATATAGAGTTCCCATAAACTCCAAGGGTTTAAATATACTAGTCAAACTAATGCGGAAGAACAACCCCTAGAACCTGAAATTCATTGTACCAAAACTCTACTAACGACAAGTCTAAGAATAAGGGGTACAACCCCGAAACTAAACAACACCTTAAACAAATAGTATGAGTCCGAAAAGAGTGGAAATAAACAAGGGAGAACTCATGGCAGCCTAGAAGAATTGGCTCACCCTTGAATTCGAGTCGATCACTGATCTTCTAAACGAGGTCTATCAGTAGCCGCCCGAAGATGCCCTGTACTCAACAAAGAAAGAGAAAGTGCAGTATCAGCACACAATCACAATGTACTGGTAGGATCACACAGCTATCCCATTAAGTGAAACACATATAAATAACCACGACATTATAAAACAAGCATATACCGAACATATACAATATTAGTCATCATTTCAAGAAAACATGTCAATTCCACATTCTCAAGATTACACAAATATGTCAAGTCAATGGTCCTCTCATGGAATCCAACCCAAACTGTTAGTGTACCGGTACGTGGTGCCCAATCCAAGTTAGTATGTTGGGCGTGACCCCCGATCCCATATATGCGCCGAAACGTGGCACCCAATCCAAGGTATGTGTTGGAACGTAACACTCGATCCCTTCCACATATAACAATCACAATGTACATTCTCATAATCATACAATCAAGAGGTTATTCATGGTATATAGTTATTCGTTCATACTCATTTACATAGGGTGTGATCAATAATGCAATATTCGCATACATACATGCAATACAATGGAGTAATTACAAACATATATCAGACAAACATGAAATCACAACCATTACCTACTTCGAACAAAGCTTGAATCCCCTAAAAAACTTTATTCTTCCCTTTTCGGATTCTTTCCGCTTGTTCTTGGTCTACAAACAATCAATATAATGTGAGGATCAATAAACAAGACCTAATTACCCGGAGTATAATCAATAATATCAACCCTAGGTCAAACCCTTGATTCCCATACCTAGATTAGGGATTTTTCCACCAAATTTCCAGATCAAAACCCTCCCTCATCGATAATTACCCAAGAAACTAAGTTATACGGATCGAAACATGGATTTGGGGAGTAAAACCCTACCTTTAGCCTCAAGAATGGTGAAAAACTGTCAAGAAAACACATGGGGTCGTCTCCTAGCTCTCAAAGTCGAAACTTGCATAATAAAATGATTTTGGGGTTTATTTCTGACTTAATTCGTGACTGGCCCGCCACAACGGTCCTCACCCCGCTGCAGCAGCCCCGCTCTGGCGGAATAACTCCCGCCCTGGTGGCTCGAGCGGAGAAAGAACGTCGTAATTAGAGTCTCAAGCCCCTATTTCACAACACACCTTCATCCCATGACGCTCAGAAAATATCCGTTCACGCTAAGATCAGTTTCGGAAGTTCTACTCACCCGAATTCAATTTCGTAAAGTCTTACGGGTTCCTTAACGTCTTAGCTATATACTCATATGATCAAATTCATAATTAGATCTCCCAATTGTTACCAGATTTTCCTAGATCTCACTGACTTCGATTTCGTCCAAATCTGGACTAGGTTGAAAATTTTCAAAATACTACGAAAAAGTGTTTCGGCCCAAAAAATTTCCCCGTTGGCTGTTCTATAACGACGGAAACAGGTCGTTACAGAAAAAGAGAAAGAACTTTAATTAAAGATAAATAAGAAAAAGTAAGATAAAATTTAATTTAAAACACATAAAAAAATTAAAGACTAAATAAAAGAATAAAGAATAAATGAATTCCATTTCAAATGAACGATATCATTAATATGCACCACGCTTAGTCTCAATTGTCTATGAATAAGCACTATACTGAATAAAAAAAAACATCGTTAAACTATAAAGACACATAAAAAATTCAAAACAAAATAAAAGAAGAAAGAAATTAGTAGAATAATAAAGTTGCAGCGAATAATATTAGTTTCTGCTTATTCTCCTTCTAATTTGATATAAATTTCATAAATATATTGATTCTTTCTCTAAGTATCTCAATATATATGTCCTTGTGGAGGGACAAACTTTCTTTGAAAAAGTCTTTCATTTTGAAGAGAAATATTGTTACATGACATTTATCTTTACACTAATATCTTCAGAACGATTATGAGATACTCTTTAATTACTATCAAGGTTCAAACTATACTATTAATATATTAAAAAAATTAAAGATATATTAAATATTATATGGCCTTTTAATGATTTTTTTACGGTACGAAGAACCATTTATGTTTTATTTAAAGATTTGTTTTGTTCTTCTATTTTTTTTAAAGTAAAAGAATTAATAATAATAAATATATATTGTACACAAATTTTATATTCTCTTTTCATCTATTTTCTTGTGATTAAGATCCTATGGAAGATGCATAAAAAATATTGTTAAGTAGGATCGAGGAAGGAAAAGAGAAAAAGAAGAAAATTAATTAATAAATACTACAATAAAGGATAACAAATTTAAAAATATGAATATTTATTTAGATAATAATGAAAAAATAAGAGAAAAAACAACAATAATGAGAGGATAAAATCGACACCTCTCTTTGGCAAGGAATCATATTTATCTTATTTTTTCCATATAATTCTATTTATTTATGATTATTATTAAAAATTAATGTGTTAATTAATATTCGTGTAGTCATTGCTATTCTTTGTTGCAAAAACTTAAACGTCTCAAAATTTACTATTTCACTTATTTCTATTTATTATTTTGCAAAATATAAAAACGTAAATATTTACTACTTTAATCTTTCATTTCCTCCATGAATAATAAAAATATCTTAAAAAATCCGTAATAGTCGTGATATTGTTTCGATTTTTCATATTGTAGTCCTACAAATAAAGACATTGTAAGACTTTGTAGAAATGATCACATTAGAGTTATATTCATGTTTTAGTTTGACTTGAATAATAAAATAAAGGTTATTGAATGATGATCGGCTTGTGGGGATGAATGTAAATAAGAGTTGAAAAAATTGTGCATTAATTTCATTCTTTTAAATTATTAAGAACATAAGAATGATGTACATTGTTTATTCATCTATTTATTTATCGCATGTTCTCTCCATATTTTCTTTTGTTTTATATTTTATACGAATTTTCATTACCGTAAGTTTATAATATTTTTGGTCCAAAATAATAACTTATGACTTTGTTGGGAGACATATAACTGCTAACCAAACATCTTTCTTTATGAAATCAATTGTACGTCTGGATAATATATATATATATAAATAAGAACATATTATAACTATCTCTTCTATCAATAATATATATTATTTTAATAAAATTATTGGCATATTATTATCTTTTTAATCGTGCGAAGCGCGGATAAATTCACTAGTTTAATATATGAATAAATCACCTCCTAACCAATGTCCCTTCATTGCACTATAAACATTGGGCTAGAAAATTCATCTTAGCTTATCCGATGGTTGGCCCAAGTAATTCCAAGTCCAGCCCAATGTGCTAATATGTTTAATATCTACTCTATATACGTAAAAAGTTATTTCAACTCTTAAATATATAATATAATTTTACAATAAACCTTAGCTTTGCCAATTTGTGTGAATGTGTATACGTGTACAATTTTCAACTTTTTTTTTTGCTAGTTTGCCAACCAAATTTAGAATTCCTGTGGCCTAACTCTTTTTCCCCTTTGCAAATAATAGACATGTCTTTTGCTTTACTTGCATTAATTTTCTGTAAAGGAAATTATTTGGTTCACTTGTTTAATGAGTTTCATGATATTATTAATTTGGTTTGTCACCTAAACTCTATCTGTTGCTTTATTTGCTTTGTTCGTCGCTTCATTTTCTTTGTTCATCTTATTGTTTTATTATCGTTATTTTCTTTTCAATCTTATTTTGGTTATACTTATTTTAAGTTGAGCATCTACTTAAACAATCTCTCTACCCCATAAAAATAGGTGTAATAAGAGTTGGTGTACATTCTATTCCTTGGACCCGCTTGGACTCCTTTCCTCTTTCTTTCAATTTCTTTCATGGAAAAGAGTTAAAAATATCTCCAAATTAAATAAAAATGTGATTGGTTAATAGTTTGGTTCAAAACTGTTCTTCCCGTCAATATTCTGCTAGTTTTGTTCTCCCATTTTCCTTTCAATGTATTTCTTTATCATTGTCTCTTTGTACAATGTTATAGTAATAATGATAATAATAATAATAATAATAATTTATATAAATTATTAGGGAAAAGTGACAAATATTCCTTTCAACTTTGCGATTTAGAGTTGTTAACCCCTTGTTAAAACAATGGTGCATTATATACCCTTGTCGTCTAACAAATGGTGCATATTGTTTTTCCTTATAATTTCAATTGGTGAAAAAACAGTTAAAGATGATAAATAAAGTTATGATAGCCAAAACACATAATTTCTTACCGTGACAAGTGAAGTTAGACTGGAAGGAGTACTTTATTACAAGTGTCCCTATATCCAATTTCTAAATTACTTGTACGACCACATTCAGTCAACATCTTCACTTTCTTACCCGTGATATATCCGATTTTCGCTTTTCTGAGGATTTTTTCCCTTGAATGTCTTGATGATGTTGCTCATTATCTGCACCAGTACAAAGTATGACATCCTTGTTCTCAAATTTTCCTTCTGGTTCAATGACACATTCTATATGAAGTATATCCCAGCATATGATTTTCTCTTTCTAATCCAACTAATCTATTGAAATGTCTCTGAGTATAAGCAATAAGACCTTCAAGCACTCCTTCATTGCCTTTTATCTATAAAAAAAGAAGAAGAAATGTCACGATAAAAGGGTGAGGAGATCATTTATATACGTTTCAAGGGAGCCCGGTGCACTAAAGCTCCTGCTA
>JAJOOS010010646.1:0-14716 GCA_029582725.1 Solanum chiquidenum
GGCAAGATAGCATCTTCCTAACACTCTTGTTTGAAAGGTTGTTACATATCGCTTTATAATATATCATATTGTATTGTATCATTTTTAATGAGTAATATATTTGGATAGATTGTATCGTTCTTCATCATTATACATGTTGAAGTAGGAAGTCTGTTGTCAACTCTCGATTTAAAAAAGAAAGTATTTGGCGCACAATTATATATATAAAAAAGACAACAAATTAAAATAGCAAGATACAAAACAATCCCAGTAACTATATTGGGATAAGTTTAATTCCTAAATTTGGTAGTAAAGTTATTAAGTGTGTGTATTTATGTGAAAATAAATTGATAAAGTCATAGACTATATGCAATAAAGTGAAGTTTGAGGTTCAAAGGATGACAAAAGAGGCGAAGGCAGCTGAAGTATTGCAGGTGGTGGATATTATTTATTTGGGTGGATTTTTAAATTAGTTTGGGTGAGACTTTTAATTTTTGGTAGAAATTTAATAAATTTCGGATTAGCAGATAGGATTAAGAGACGTGTATCACCATTCGTATAAATGTTATATACACTGGATGACAAGAACATTTATGCACTAATAATATAACGAAGGGCACTATTTACGATGGATAGAGATATATTCGTTCTTTTTCACTTTAATATTTATCTAATAAAATTTTGAAATTGTCACTCTTTTTTCTTTTTAGCTTTTGTTAATATCAGATTTTATAAAATTTTATATAGTAATCACTAACTAGCTTATATTAGGTATGGTAAATGTGATTTTGAATATCCACAATTATAAGGAACTTCTAATTTGTTTTAAATAATTGTTCAAATATGGGGGAAATTTTGCAATTATACAACTAGGCAAAAAAAAAAAAAAAGAATGAAGATTATTGGTTTCAATTATTTGTGAGAAATTATACAACTATTTCCCAATATTAATGTGAAAGAGCAAAATTATAAGTGAATTACAAGTGTATCCCCGCATCCACCCTACATTCAAATATAATCATAAGAAATTGTTTAGATTCGTCCCACTCTATATTTGCATACAACTAAACATTACTCTATTGTCATTCCTATCTATGAGACTAGAGATCTATTCAATATAAAAGTTACAATTGCCACATGTGGATTGACTATCATCATAAAACTAATATGGAGGATGAAATTGGCATATGTGGATTAGTTATCACCGCATAAATGACTTTCTAGTCTTTTATATTATGATTATTTTAATAATTTTATGTCTTTTTTCTAAAAACAATTTTCGTCTATTTAATTCGTATTTCCTAAGCAAGAGATCTCATTTTGTCGATGCAAAACAACATGTTGGTCATATTTGTTAATTATCAAAATCATAACTCACCATGATTCAACAATCATATTTATTAAGTTACACTTAGCACTATGCTCTCACAACCGTTTTAATTTATGGGTGTGTTTGGTATGGAGGAAAACATTTTCTGGAAAATATTTTTCAATTTTCCCATGTTTGGTTGACTTAAATGTAGGGGCGGACCTACCCTTGGTCTAGGGGCACCCATTCGTCGGAAAATTACGTTGTATATAGAGGTCAAATTTTAGTTTAATAAATATAAATACATGAATTGACACCTCTTGAAATAAGTTGAAGGTTTAGTCTATTAGTTAATAGGTTGCAAAACTTCAATGAAGTAATGTGTTCAAGCCCCGCTTACTTCATTTTTTTTTTACTATAACCATTGACACCTCTTAATAAAAATCCTGCGTCTGCCATTGCTTAAATGTTTGGTTTTTCAAATCAGAAAAACATTTTCCAAAACTCTACTTCATCCTTCAAATTATTTTTCTTACCCTACCCATACCCCGTAGCCGACCCTCCCCATTCAAAAAATAATTAAATTTTCTTATTTTTTAAATTCCAACTATATCTTTATCCCTACCACCAAACCACCCCCCTCTTAAACATAATAAATGAAAAAAATTAAATATTCAAATTTTTTTTAAATTTTTTTTACGCCACTCCCCCCAATACCCCATCCCCCGCCACCTTGTCATTTTAAAAATAAAATAAAATTGGAGAATATTTTAATTTTTAAAAAAAAATCATCTTTTACGCCACCCCATCCCTACCCCTACCCCTACCTAGGCCATCCCATCAAATTTTTAAAAAAAAATTGTTTTTAGAAAATATTTTAATTTTTTTTTTCATTTTTACGCCACTCCTACCCCTCCCCCCTCCCCTGCCACCCCACCCTTTACCCCCCCTCCCCCTTCATTTTTTAAAAAAAATTGTGTTTGAAAAATATTTCATTTCTTATGCCACCCGTACCCCCTCCCCCCAAGCCGCCACCCCACCCCCCGCGACACCATCATTATTATTTTTTAAAAAAAATGTTTTTGTAAAATAATTTCCTGGATCAAATCTCAGGGTCGGATTTTGGAACGTTCATCGGGGTCTTATCCTAGTTTGGGTGTCGAGGTCGGGTTCTAGATTAATTATCGGGATTGATTTTCGAATTATAAATTATTTTCCTAAAGAGTATTTTTTTAATCTCAAGTAAAAAATAAAAGATATTTCCTGAAAAATATATTCCTTTCACTAACCAAACGTTATAAAATATTTTGTACATTAGAAATCCACTTGTTTTCCAAGAAAACATATTCTAGGAAAACATTTTCCTTCATACCAAACACACCCTATATCTCACATTGATTGTAAATAAGACTACCTCTATAAATAATGTACAAAATATTTTAGCTTCTATAACATATAATAACTAAACTATTTGTTTAATTGTCAAATGAAAATGCTTCACCTTCAAAATCTTTTTCCCCTTAATATAATGGTACCTACAACTAAGTTGTTTTCTGCAAATAGTACTACTCATTTCTCTAACAAATTTTCATATAAAATTAGATCAAAGAAAACTAGTCACTCAACATTAGGAATTGATCATGGCATTGACATGTCTTCCTCTTCTATTAAAGCATTGAGTGATCATCAAGGAGATGTTTTAGCTAAAAATGGAATTGGGATTGTTGACTTTTTTGAAGCCAAAAACCTTCTTGTCACTGGTGCAACAGGATTTCTTGCAAAAGGTAATTTCATTGATCAACTTTTACAAAATGTGTGTTAAATTATGCATGGGTTGGGCGGTGATGTGTATAGGCGTGGTACTCCACTTCATCAAAATATCAGTGTATGTGAGATTGAACGTCCATATTGGATAATTCTAACGAAGGAATGGTATATTTGAGCTATTTGAGAAATGATTAGAGTATTTTTATCAAAAGATATAACAAAGGATAAAATTGATATTTTTCGTATAATAGAGGAGCAAATTTGACCCTTTCCTTTGTTGTAATAGTAAGATCACAAAGCAAGGTTGTATATATGACCTAAAAACCATTTTAACTAATTCAACCTTGTTTTTATTTATTTCCTAAAGTTTATCACATTTCATATCGTCCAAAAATAGTCATTAGAGAAAGAACACTTCTATTTACTTAATTTTCTCAAGTTTGAATGATTGTCACATTCTCTGTTAAAGTATGTGATCATCACATTCAAAAATTTAAGATACATGTTAGAGAGATCTAGCATATTTTTATCTCCTTAATTATGTATGATGTTGATTCTTTTTGCCTACTATGATACCACGTTAAAATACGTACTTAGCTTATCGCATCTAAAACATTAAGTTGTTAGAGAAAGTAGACATTTGATCACTTAATTATATCCTCTAACATTTACAATAAAACAATATTTTGCAGTTTTGATCGAAAAGATGCTAAGAACAACACCAAAAAAAAACAAGATCTACCTCCTTGTTAGGGCAAAGGATAAGGAAGCTGCATTTGACAGATTAACAAGTGAAGTATGTTTAATTAATTGAACTTTTTTTATTAAAACAATTTAATTTCCAAATTAAGTCACTTATCATGCATGTATTTGTTTTCATCAGATAATAGAGTCAACATTATTCAAATGTCTAAAAGAAATGCATGGGAAATCTTATGAGTCATTCATAAGAAGTAAATTGATTCCTGTGGTTGGAAATATTCATGAGCCAAACCTTGGTATGGATAGTATTATTTCTCAACAAATAGCTCAAGAAATTGATTTGATCATCGACTCCGCAGCAAATACCACATTGGACTTGAGGTTAGTACGACCATCTTATCTAAAAGTTGTCAGAGACTCAAAGAGATCACGTACACTTTTATTTTTATATTTAATTAATTATGTCTTCATCAATATTATCTAGGTATGACTTAGCTCTTGATGCTAATGTGAATGGTCCATACCAACTCATGAAGTTTGCCAAGAAATGCAAGAACTTGAAACTTCTCATTCATTATTCGACCGGTATTTATTCAAATTTATTAACAAACAGTCAAATCTCTATATAACAACAATCATCTATAAATTAAAAGTCAGAAAATTTTAAATCAACTTTTCATGTTATATGTTTTATAGTTTTTCTTTATATATATATAACGACATTGTTATATAGAAAACTATTATAAAAAAAGTATATAATTTAATTACTTTATCCAATTTGTTTCTTTTAAAGCATATGCCAATGGAGAAAGAGAAGGTCTACTATATGAGAAGCCTTTCATCATGGGAGAAAGCATAACAAAGGAAAAACTCACATCACATTCTTCATCTGCTAAATTTCCATCTCTCAATGCTGCCAATGAGTTGGAATTTGTATCAAAGTTGAAGAATTCTATTGACAATAATGAGTTCAAGAAAATTATGAAAGAATTAGGAGCTGAGAGGTACATTGTTTTTTTGAAACTTTTTGTGTAAAATAATTCATAAATAGATGTTTTTGTGACTATAAATCATTTTATTAAGGATAAAATGGACATTTTAATATTAAATTGTCACTAAATATCGAAATGTGTCAGTTTTTAAGAGGTTGATTAAAAAGAAAATTGTGTCATATAAACTATTACAAAGGAAGAGTTATGGAATCGAAGAAATTAGAAAGAAAATTTAAAGAGAGAGTGAATGATTATAACTCTTTGTATTGATTTTTGCATTGATTCAAATAGAAGAGTACATCACTAAATATCTTGCAATTAATGTAAATCCTAAACTTAAAAAAAAATAAAATACTATAGAATAATTCTAGACTAAAAGAAAAAAGAAAAAATATTCTACCAAATCTCAATAGGAAGTTCTATAGGGTGTACTAGTACAGTGTGAGATTAGTTATGCTAACATTATCTTTTTATTGTCTGTTTGATTTGTTATATTAAATGAATAGGAATAATAATATTGAATATGATGTATTATAATATGAATAGTACCTTATATTAATTTTAATCCCATGATTTGTTATACACTCACTTATACTGAATAGTGTATAATAGATACATCTATTCGTTACACCATAATTAAATTTGCAATCACACATCGTATAAAATTTAGTAACTATTATTATGCATCATATCAAATAATTCAAATAGTAGTACTCCATATCTCTCCCATTTCAATGTGATGATGTTTGACTGAATACAAAATTTAAGAATAAAAGAAAAGTTTAGATTGTTAATACTTCCTCTATTTCATATTAACTGATTTTTTAGGGATTTTCTCACTGTTCAAAATAATTGAATTGTTCAAAGTTCAAGATGAATGCTTGATTTTATTTTATTTTCATATTTGCCCTTTCCTTTAATGAAGTTAGATAGTTTTTCTTAGGAGATAAATTACACTACTTGCAAAGTTATATTTATGATTTCACAAAGGAAAATAGTGAAAAGTATTGTTTAAATTATGTCCTTGAATAATTTTCTTAATAAATGTGCATTACCTCACAAATTCAGTTAATATGGAATAGAGGGAGTACTAAATATGGAAGCATGCCATTTTTTCCCGAATCGACTAAAAAGGAAAAAAATGTCACATAAATTAAGACAGATTGAGTAACATATATAACTATATAGACTATAATATACATACATTCGAGTGTTATTAAATGAATTATACTATATGATTTTTAATATAATTATACAATAGGTCAAAGTTATATGGATGGCACGATATATATTCATTCACAAAGGCCATTGGTGAGATGGTGATCGACAACATGAGGGAAGACATACCAATAGTCATTATTCGTCCCTCCTTAATAACAACTAGTTATGAACAACCTTTTCCAGGATGGATACAAGGATTCAGGTACCATATATTATACTCTCGATCTGTTTCGATTTGTTTGTCGTATTCTCACTTGACACAAATTTTAAGACATTAAAAAGGACTTTCGAATGAAGTTAGTTTCTAATTGTTTATGTTCTTCTATCTCACAGGGTAATCGACCCTATAATTACTTTCTATGGAAAAGGTGTGTTTCCAAGCATTTTTGCTGATCCAAATTGTTTTATTGATGTGGTAGGTATGCTTTTCTAATAGATTTTAGTTTTATATTTAACATGTTTACTTGGTTTATTGATTTGTTCTGGTCTGATATGGAATGCGTTGTCTACTGTAGCAAATCAGAAATAATAAAAGATGAAAAGAAAAAGAAGGGAACTATCCGAGTTTACATAACCCACTGTGTGTTCTTAAGAAATTTAATCTCCTCAAGTACCAGAGGTTGTAGATTAATACCTCCCAAGATAAAACAGATTAACCATTAAAGAAGTAGTGGTACCTCAAACTTCGATAATTTCAACGAACTCAAAAAGACAGCAACGAGATCACACACACAGACACAATCAATCGATTTTATTTATAAGAAATGTATGCAGAAGAAGAGAAGAATTCAATGCAGAAAAATGAGAGAACACCTCTCTATTTATAGCCAACAAAGGATAGTACGAAAAGGTGTTAATTGTGCCTTGTCGGAAAGGTCACAACTCCTTGGAAAAGAGATAACCTTTTAGAAAGTTCACAACCCTTTGGAAAATGCACAACCTTTCGAATGGTCACAACCCTTTAGAAAAGACACAACATTTCGTCAAGGTCACAACCCTTTAGAAAAGACACAACATTTCGTAAAAGTCACAAGCCTTTGTAAAAGTCGCAACCCTATAGGAGAGTCACAACCCTTCACTTCCTATTCACACCTTTAAAATCCAACAATCCCCCACATGTATAAGAATAACTATTGTTAAAACATATGCATGAAAAACTGTGTGACTCGTAAGTAAGGATTAATTGCATCTGGATAGGTAGTTTTCCCTTTGAACTTTTCGTAGTGAACGTATATCGGATATACTCGGTCAATCGGTAGATTTGATATCTTTGAAACGTCAAGAATTGGTCTATACCTAGACAATATAAGTCACACAATCAACTCTTGAACTATTTTTGGTTCTCATTATTTTGTTCGTTTCAGCCATGAACACGTCTTGGTTTATAAGTGTGTAGAGAACTGACCTTACCGAATTCTCTATGAAGCAGCTTACACTTCACACTTACATAGGCGATTTCTAAATGTGTTATCCCATAGATACACTATTTGATATGTCGTATATCAAACTTGAAACCATTAAAAAGTCCTAATGCCTTTATCCTTGTTATTGAACATTGTCGTGTCATATGAATGTACCATAAAAATAATTTTGACAATGTTGAACCGTTATTAATGACTTTGTTTGATCTCCTTGAACCTAGATCTTGAGATCTCCAGTCTTCTAGGTAGAGTTACCGCCACGATTACTTGTCCTCGGCGATACTCCTATTCCCTTTAATAATCTATCAACTCCCTCTCTAGTTAGGCCTTTTGTAAGTGGATTAGACACATTATCATTTCACTTTACATATTCAATTGTGATAATTCCACTAGAGAGTAGTTCTCTAACAATATTATGTCTACTTCATATATGACGAGACTTTCTGTTATACATCATGCTCCATGCCCTACCTATTGCAACTTAAGTCTCACAGTGTATGCATACTGGTGTAAAGGTTTGGGCTAAACAAAATATCTTTCAAGAAATTTTGGAGTCATTCAATCTCTTCACCGGCCTTATCTAGAGCGATAAACTCAGATTTCATAGTACAACGAGAAATACATGCTCTTTAGAAGATTTTCAAGAGACTACTCCTCCACCATGAGTAAATACATATCCACTCATGTATTTTACTTCATTTGACCTGGTGATTTAATTTGCATCACTATATATTTTTCCAATACTCTTGAATATTAGTTATAATGCAAAGCATAGTTTTAAGTATGTTTGAAATACTCCAAAAATCTTTTCATTGTCATCCAATGAGTTTGATTGAGATTGCACGTGAATCGACTCAGTTTACTAATAATACATGCTATATTTGATCGTGTACCTTTTATGATATATATCATACTTCTCAATCCTCTAGCATAATCCAATTGTGAGTCACTTTCGCCTTCATTCTTTTGAAGAACAAAGCTCACATTAATGGAGTCTTGACAATATTAAAATCCAAATACTTAAACTTGTCAAGTACCTTTTCAATGTAATGAGATTGTGAAAATGCTAAATCTTGTGGATTTCTAAGAATTCTTACACCTAATATCACATGAGCAACTTCAATGTCTTTCATATCAAAGTTATTTTTTAGCATATGCTTAGTAACATTTATGTCAGAAATGTCCCTATTGATGATCAACATGTCATCAATATAAAAACAAACACAAACAATGATCTTGTGATTTGAATTGAATGTAAATATATTTATCACATTCATTAATCTTAAATTCATTTGCTAACATGGTTTGATCAAACTTGGCATGTCATTATTTAGGCGCTTGTTTTTAGTCCATAAAGTGACTTAACAAATTTACACACTTTCTTTTCTTTATCAGGAACCACAAAGCCCTCGAGTTGTTCCATGTAAATTCCTTCTTCCAATTCTCCATTAAAGAAAGTTGTTTTCACATTCATTTGATGAATTTGAAGGTCATATACCGCAACTAGCGCAATTAACATCTAAATTGATGTTATTGTAGTATGTGGCTATTATGTGTCAAAATAATCAAAGTATTCTTATTGTCTAAAGCCTAGTTATGACAACAAGTCTTGCTTTATATTTGTCAACCGTTTCATCAACTTTCCTTTTCTTTTGTAGATTTACTTTGAACCCAAAGGTTCATTTCCTGGAGGAAGATCAACAAAGATATAGATTAAATCATTCTCACTATTGACAACCTTTTTCCAAAAGGATGAATCAACATATGACATAGCTTCTTTAAGTTCATGAGACTCGTTTTCGAGAGAAAATGTTACAAAATCATATCCAAAGGAAGTAGATGTCCTTTGACATTTACTACGCCTCTTAATATCTTTATTAAGTACATTCTTCTTTGATTATTTTCAAGGTCGTTCACTTGACTCTTCGAAGGTTCAGACTTATGAACCATAAATCGACATGCTTTACTGTTTGTAGCATATCAATGAACAGACAATCCACATTCTTAGGTCCTATTTTGCCCCTTTTGGGAATAGGAACTTGGATTTTTACTTAACACCCCCATACCTTGAAATATTTTGAGTTGAATTTCCCTCTTTTCCTCTTCTCATATGGAATAGACTGTCTTGAAAATTGTTAGATCACAATCTTTCAAAAGTTATTGCCTTAAGGGGCGACAAACAATTCTCTATCAAAATACAACAAAGCCTGAACTGTCACGCCCCTAGCCTACACCCTGAGCGGGATTGGCACTCGAAGACCATTGCTGACCCCAAGCAAACCCTTGGCCTGGCTTACTTAACTTAGCTGAAAACTTAAACTCAACAAAGATAAGTTCATATAATAAACTGGGATGTTATAAAGAAACATTCAACTGGCCATTAAGGCAAACTCAAGTCTCAACATGGAATAATGACAATAAAAAGACTAAAGAACTAACATCTGACTGTCTATGAAGCCTCTAATAACAACTGAGATAGATGTTGGAACAAACCCCATAACATCCTAATGAACTAAACTAGAAAACAATGAAATGGATCCTCCGCAATGCAAGAAGGCTCACCAACAGACTCTGAGTTGTTCACTGAATCAACGATAAGCCGGAATGCCGATCCTAGTTACCTGCGTCTGCATCATAATTCGATGCAGACAAACTGGCATCAGTACATTGAATGTACGAGTATGCGAGTTGGAATGCTAAACATAACATAGGCTTGAAAAGATTCTGAAAGAAACACTTACCTTGGCTCTTCTCAACTCATGAATACTTAACTGAACTCATTTCATTATAAAGCAGTTTAAAACAAGTGCAATATAAAGAAAAAGAAAACTGTTTAAAACATGATGTCAACTTATAATCATAATATCATAAAAGACATACCATGCTTCCTTTCAAAGTCTACTTGTGCAATGCATAAATGAAGTCACACACCCCCATTCATACTAAGCAGAACCTCTTGAGGAACCATGCAATTACTTCTGTGGGAGTTTCTCTAACCGACAACCACCACTATGAGCCTAAGTGGTGATACAACGTTTTACCTCACGCTGCCAAGGACCATCATATACTTTGCCGGGGGTATAGGAAGCTAACTCACTAAGTGGATCCACTAGCTTAACTTAAGTGATCATCTAAAAAGTATGATCATTTAATACCCATGACGGCTACATGGTTTATGGAGACTTGAGTTAATATGAACTCGCATCCCCATATCGATACTCAATACTACTCCCAAAAATATAATATTAACTCTTATGTTTAAAAACATACTTCTTCTGTGATTTGAGATTACTGCTAAAAAACTTAGCTCAAAAGTTATCTTGGAAATCAAAGTTTCCCCTCTTGCTTAATTATGAAAGCATTTACTCTTTTCTGAAAACTAGCCCGAAGGCTCTTTGGAAATCGAGGATTTCTTTCTTATTTAAATGTGAAAACATTTAAAAACTTCTTTGGGAATACTTAGTTCCCTAATATCATTTTAAAGAAAATGAACTCAACTCTTTATTCTTTGCTTAACTTGAAACTTAAGTCTTAAAACAAGGTTAAAACGTTTGTTAAAGACTTTGAAAACTTTAGAAACTTTGCTTTGACTTGCTTCTTAACTTCTAAACTTGACTCTTAACTTCTCTTGACTTTGATCCTAACTTTTCTTGAATTGGATTATGGATTCAAGATTCATGATATCATGTTTATGGATGATTTCATGATGTTTAGATGTACCTTAGAGTGTTGGAATGAACTAGAAAACATAAGTACATTGCTAAGGAACAAGTACTAAAAGGTGGGGAACGAATGGGGAGAACTAGCGTCACTGGCGCTCTGAGAGGCGCGGGACGCCAACCCTCAAACTTAAGAGAAGTTTGACTGGCGCTCTGGCTGGTGTGACACGCCAGAGGCCAAACTTCAGAGAAGTTTTTGTGGCGCTCTGGCAGGCGCGATCCCCCAGCCATTTTGCCCAGCAACTTCCGACTTTTCTCTTCCGTTCTTCATCTCTAAACTTCCCTAACTTCCATAGTTCCTTCCCCAAACACTTAGGATCAATTTAACACTCAATATACAACCAACCTAACTCGAAAAAACAACTCGGAAACATGAATCAACTCACCCCCAAGCATCAACAACTCAACCAACAAGAATTCTACAATTTGTTCTTCAAGAACCTCACTTCTTCAACATGTAAACAACTCAAAACAATTGGATTGAAACAAGTTGGTGTGTGGGTGAACTAACCCAACACGAAAATAACTCATATACCTCGTAGGGATCACCCCCGACGAAATCCACAAGCAATTCTTGAACGTTCTTGACGAATCTTCAACTTCCTTCTCTTTTTTCCTCTTTTCTCTTTTCTCCAAGCCCTAGAGTGAACTCAACTTTTTCTAAACTGACTAAAATATGATTTTTATCCCAATTAACTCTTAAAAACGAATCAGGATAATAAGGTAAGGAAAAGACTGAATTACCCTTCAAAAATCCGGTTTTAGACTTTCCTTATTCGAACAGCCCAACTTCCAAAGGGCATAACTCACTCATACGAACTCAAAATCATGAAAACTTGGCGGCGTTGGAAAGATCATTCCAAGGGCTTCCCAACCATATCTGGAAATACACCTAAATCATTCTTAGCTAGGAGTTATGGCCGTTTGAAGTTGACCAAAAACTCACTTTTCTTAACTTAAATAATTTTTTTCAGATTTTAATTCTTTCCAAAAATGACTATTTCCAATTATAAGCTTCTTCCTAGTTATTTCAAATTGCGAGATGTTACATAAACAAACAAAACCTTTTGTTGCTCCCTTTCTTAACAGACAAAATTTTTTATTGCTCCTTTTCTGAAACAAAACTTTTTGTTGCTCCCTTTCTGAACAAACAAAACCTTTTGTCGTTCTCTTTTGTTGTAATGATAGCTTCCGCCCACAAGTTTTGTGATAAACCTGAACTTATATGTAAGACATTCAACATTTTCTTCAAAGTTCACAACCCTTTGGAAAAGGCATAACCTTTCGAATGGTCACAACCTTTTAGAAAAGACACAACATTTCGTAAAGGTCACAATCCTTTTAGAAAAAACACAACATTTCATAAAGGTCACAATCCTTTTAGAAAAGACACAACATTTCGTAAATGTCACAACCTTTTGTAAAAGTCGCAACTCTTCAGGACAGTCACAACCCTTCACTTCCTATTCACACCTTTAAAACCAAACATAATGAACTAATTAAAATCATGGAATCCACTTATTGGATCATTATCTGACAACTTGTTTACTTGGTTTAGGTTCCTGTTGATATGGTTGTAAATGCTACAATGGCTGCTATTGCGAAACATGGATACTTGCAAAGTCCAGAGCTAAATGTCTATCATGTAGCATCATCATCTGTGAATCCTTTATTAATGTCACAACTTTTAGACTATTGCTATGAATTTTTTCATTATATTCCTTTTCTTAACTCAAAAGGAGATCAAATTGAGGTTAGGAAGATGAGATATTTCGACAACATATCGGATTTTTCAAATTATAATTTGGAGCAACTTCTCCAACAACACGATGAAGAACAAGATTTGATTGAAGTTGAGCATTCAAAAATGCAAATGCGTTTTACAAAGAAGGTGCAATATTTGGAGAACTTTAGCAAGATGTATGAACCATATGCATTCTACAAAGGGTGGTATGACATTTTCTATCCTCACTTTCATGTGTTTTTTATCAATAATATTACTCCCACCATCATATTTTATATGAGTTAGTTTGACTTGACACGGAGCTTAAGAAAAAAATAAGACTTTAGAAACTTGTGATATTAAATAAGTGATAATTATTTGTGTGGATATAAATCATTTTATTAAGGGTAAAATGATCATTTTAAAGTTAATTTGTTACTAATATAGAAATGTGTCATTCTTTTTGAGACTGACTAAAAAGGAATTCAAGTCATATAAATTGAGACAAAAGGATCAACATTTTACAAGTAGTATAACCTTCAAATTTTGTTTGTGCTCAATTTTTTCCTTGTTTTCTTTGTGTTATTGTTTTGCAAGGTTTCACAATGGCAACATGCAAAAACTAATGGAAAATATGTCTGAAGAAGAGAGAAAAAGCTTTGATATTGATTTGTCAAAAATAAATTGGAGAGATTACTTTATAGGAATCCATATTCCTGGAGTGAAAGAACATGTATTGAAAGGCAAGATAGCATCTTCCTAACACTCTTGGTTGAATGGTTGTTCTGTATTATTTTATAATAATATTGTATTGTATGGTATCATACTATATTGTTTTAATGAATGTAATGTTTGGATAGACGGTATCGTTCTTCGTCGCTACACCCTATAGAAGTAGGATCAAGGATGTACACAAACATCATTCATACCTCATAGAGGTAGGGAGTCCTGTTTTCGATGGGCTCAAAAGGGAACTATCCGATACAAGATTGTAAGAAAAGAGATAACAAAATAGCAAGACACAAAACCATCTTTGTAACTATGTTGAGAAGTATATAAGTAACAATAACAACAACATACCAAATGTAATCCCACAAGTAGGTCTGGATAGGGAAAAGTTATATGGATGGCATGATACATATTCATTCATAGAGGCCACGGGTGAGATGGTGATTGATAGCATAAGGTAAGACATACCAATAGTCGTTATTCGTCCTTCCACAATAACTAGTAGTTATGAACAACCTTTTCCTTGATGAATACAAGGATTAAGGTATCTTATATTATACTCCTTTGGTTCTAATTAATTACGTGGCACTATTCGAATTTCGAGGGTCAAATTTCTTAGTTTTGAATATAAATTCGGACATATATAGAATTTTTAATATATGTAGAAACTATAAGTCACACATAAAGAAGTTTGTACTGTTGTTAATCCTTCTTCTTGTTTTACTGATTCTTGTTCTTCATTTTCCAATGTCTCTACTCACCCTCAAGATGGTGAACTCTTATGACATGCTAGATTAGGACATGTACCTTTTGTGAAAATGAAAAACATTTCAACTATACCTGTAAGTTTGTCTAACAAACAACCTTTTACCTGCACCAATATTTGCCATATGACTAGGCAATCTAGGATGCCATTTCCAGAAAGCACCACCACCACCATCACCACCACCACCACCACCAATAAAGTGTTTGAGTTACTACACATTGGCATATGGGGACCATACCACATTCCCACCCATGATGGTTATCATTACTTTCTCACTATGGTAGATGCAGTCCACTTGGACACAATTGCTAAGATGTAAGAGTAGTGCTCTCCAAACTATCAAAGCCTCCATATCTACCAGTTTCTTTCAAACCAAAGTATCATACAC
>JAJOOS010010647.1:0-13593 GCA_029582725.1 Solanum chiquidenum
ATATATATATATATATATATCTTGCACCATCGCCAATGTGATTTAACGTGATGATTTTTGAATTCTTCTGCTTTATTCATATGGAATTGATTAATAAGAAGGCAAATGTAGATATTTGAGTAGTAGCCTATTGATGGAGATGTTTATGTCATTAAAAATATATATTATAACTGTGTCAGATCAGTTCTTATCATATCCTTCTTTTTATATTTTTCTGTTAACTCAAACATATTTAACCATTAGAGAAATAAAGAGAAGAGAATAAATATTGAGGTGGAAGGACATTTTGGTCTTGGGTGCCCTAGCACCCGTCACCTCGGAAAATATTGCACAATAAGTTTAATTAAAACAACGTTACTATAAAACTAAATGGAAATTGGAGTAACAAATTTTTTGCTGGTACACCGGTTCAACAAAGCCTTTTAATGTTCATTAGTTATTTTAAACCAGGGTTCAAATCTTGTTCTTTGTTCTTATTTCGTTTTCTTTTTTCCACTTTAACATTCTCGTAGCTTCCTTCACTTTCTTTACCTTTAATTAGTCTATCTATTGTCGTCTTCTTAATATTCCTTTCCGTTTTAATGTATTTGTTTTACTTTCTTGCTTAGTCTATCTCAAAAAAATGTAGCAATTCATTAATTTCAAATTTTTACATGACATATTTAAGACTATAAAATTTAAGAATATCTCATTTTCAAAATAAATTTAATACCACATGATCCAAAAGTTTTTTTTACTTTCTTAACTAAATAATCAATAAATCTCTTTTCCTTAATCAAAATCCAAAATAGATCAGACTGACACCATATTCAACCTCCATGGTGATAGACTCACATTAAAAATGACGATAAATCATATAACCTTTAAATCTTAGATTCATCGCTAAAAAATACATATATTTGAAGTCCGAAGAGATGTTCTATAGACTTAAGTACTTAGGTAAGATACGACTCTCATCGAGTCCTTCTCTTTATTTTTCTTCTAATTTGACTATTTGAGCTCTTGTCCTCACAACAGGAGAAAAGAAAAAGAAAAATATAATTTACTAGTATTTTTTTAACATGGTATAAGATAGAAAAGAATTCATCGACTTTTTACTGATAATCTTATTTATAAAAATCTAATCTAATACAAATCACGTCACTATCAGCTCCTTTCTTATCTTTATTTAGTAAGTATGTTAATTATCCAATCACCAATACATGATTTCCCTTCTTTACTAAGAGTTGGAAAGTTGACTCTTGGAGAAGGGGTTATATTATGACCATTATTTTAAGTACAAAAATAAATAAAATGAACTTGGAAGACAAGATATCCAATTTAGAAACAGTTGCATGTATTTCCCAATTGATATAAATAAGATAGCTCTCATACAAAATTAGTAACTAAGGCACAAAGACAATTAACAAAATTTCAATTAATATCTACAATCATAAATGGGCTGTGGAAGAGGCTTTACATTCATTTTGGGCTCTCTTTTTGGAGTCTATATTGCCCAACACTACAGAGTTCCAAGAATAGGTGACTGGGCCCATTCTGGTTGTGTCAAGGCCCGTGAACTTGAACAGGCCTATCGCAGGCCCGAGAATTTCAATCCTAATGAACGTCACCGGGCCCATGAGCTTGATCAGGCCTATCGTAGGCCCGATTATTTCAATCCTAATGAAGGTCACCGGGCCCATGATTGTTGGTTCCGGGCCAAGTATCATGGGAGGAACTATCGGAGGCCCGAGAATTTCTATGGTAATGAAGCTGGTGAAGAACAGAACAATGAAGTTGTCCATCCGAGCCTGTCTAGGCCCATGGATCTCAATAGGCCCAAGACTTTAGATACCAATGAAGAACAAAACAATAATAAAGTTCTCGATCAAGATTGGGCCAGGCCCATGGATCCTAATGAAGTTCGTGATAAACCGAACAAGAATAACGTTGTCCATCCTAGCTGGGTCAGGCCCAGAGATCTCAACAATAAGCCTTATAAAAACAATGGGCCGGAGAATTTCAACCCAAATGAAGGTGATCAAGAGTGATTCGTTATTTATGTTGGGGGACTGAGAAATCTCTAAAATAAAAAATAATTTAAATTTCTTAAATAAATCTAGTTAGAGTGTATTGAGAGTGAGAGTGTTTGTTTGTATTTAAGTGCTTGTACCTATGTATGAAATATAAATCTTGTTACCTTTCCTTTACAATATTTGACTAGAAATATGATTTATTATTTAGTTGACGAAACTTACCAAAACAAAATCTAGTTAGGTGGAAAACTTATTGAAATGTTTGATTACAATTTAATCGAAGCTCTGCTCTCGTATATATATTGAGGTAAAATAAGACGGCAGAAGTAAGATTCATTGTAGTCAAGTGGTAATTCAATTGTTTAAATGACACGAATATCCCTTAAATGGATTGTTTTTAAATTTTTGTCTTCAACAATTGAACTTATGCCTAATGAAGAACAAGTTCTTTAGAAACTAAAACCATGCAAAGCATAACATGAGATAAATTATGATATAAAAATAATATATTTATGCCTCACAATTTTTATTTGTTACTAGAGTCATAAATTAAAGATTAGCACAAAACAAGGTCATAAGTGCCAATAACCCCAAAATCAATTATAATGAAAAACAAAATCTAATATATCTTCACAATGGTACGAGTTGATTGAGAATTGGGATTTGACTCTTGGAGAAGGGGTAACATTTAAATAAAAACAAATTATAAAAATATTACTTGGAGGATAAGATATTGAACTAAGTAATATTTATACACTATATATATAGATCATTCATCACCTCATGGCGATTAAAAGAGAAATTTTTGGTTGAATTTCAACAAACAAATAAAAGATGGGCCTCTTCAGATTCATGTTGGGTACTCTGTGTGGAGTATATATTGCACAAAATTATACAGTGCCCAAAATCAATGAGTGGGCCCAATCTACATATGTGAAGGTTAGGGAGCTTGAGAAGGCCCACCGTAAAACACAGAATTTTGATGGATACAAATGAGGCCCATAAATATTCCAGGCCCAACTAAACCAGACCCGACCCCATCAATGGGTAAGGGGTAGAGACGACATTACCAAATTAAGTATTTTACTAAGCTGGGCACAAATGGAGGAGGTTTTTTTTTTCAAGATAATAAAATATTTGTTTTTTTTGTTATGAAACTTATTGTCAACAAAATCTTCATACAAATATTTTCCTTTTTTTGCATTATTTTCGGTCTCTTCTAGGTTCCAAAAAAGTGTGTTACTTTTGATCCATGGCAGAAGTATTATCTTTTCTTCTTATTTTATATCATACTGAAGGGTTTACTCTCGATTTTGTTATTATATAACTTGAAAACATCACGAGAATTCAACTAGTAAATACTAATTAAACAAATACTTTAATCCCTCCATTACAAATGGAGAGCTAAGAATGGAACAGAGTCACATAATAAGAAAACTAATATATTTTTTCGTTAGAATTGATAACAGCAAAACTAGATCACACAAAGTTAAAACTATTAAAAAAATCAAATTAATCAAATAAAATTAGTGCAGGTACAACAAAAATTAATGAAAAATAAATATACAAAATAAAAGAAAAATCCTCAATCAAATAAGTTGTGTTTTCATAACATTTGTTAAATATATAGTGATTTCTTATTTTATATTGATACCTACCCTCCCTCTTTCAAAGATGATTTCCTCAAATTTCCTTATTTTGTATTTATAACCTCTTCATTCACCGATTTCGTCAATCTATTTGTGTATATTGAAGTTTTCATCGATTTCATTATTTTGTATTGATACCCTCTCAATCTATAAGAAACTTCATAACTTTTTTTTTAAAAATAAAATAATTTAAAATAACTCTTTTTATACAAACGGAACAAAAAAATAAAAATAGAATTCTTGTGATTTTAATTTTGGTCATTGTATTGTATACCATCTTTTGTAAAAAGATAAGGCCAATTCCCTCATGTTGTATCTATGTTGAAACATAAAAAACAACATTAGTATGAGTATTTCATTTTTTTTTTAAATTATTCTTATTTTGTTACTCCCTCTATCCCAATTTATGTGACTTACTTTCCTTTTTAATCCGTCCCAAAAAGAATGACACATTTCTATATTAAGTAACAATTTAACTATAAAATGTTTATTTTACCTTTAATGAAATGATTTACAGCCACATAAAATGGGACAGAGGGAGTCGTATATATAGGCATGGGCGGACCTACCCTTTGTCTAGGGGTGTCAAGGGACACCCATTCGTCCGAAAATAGAGGTCAAATTTTAGTTTAATAAATATAAATACATGAATTGACACCTCTTGAAACAAGTTGAAGGTTTAGTTTATTGGTTAAGGTGTTGCAAAAACTCCACGAGTTCATGTGTTCAAGCCCTACAAACCTCATTATAGTTTTCTTTACTATAACCATTGATACCCCTTAATGAAAATTCTGCGTCCACCACTGTATATAGGTGTTTGATTTTTTTATTTTTTTTTATTTTTCTTAGTATATAAGAAATTTATTTATAACAAATGATGTTCTAGCCATTTTACATGTTTATCTACCATTCACAATGATTTAGATAATGTATTAAGCATTCCAATGACTTATGTAATGTTTTGAGAAATATTCCAAATTGACATAATAATTTTTAAAAGTTTTATCACCTAACTATCTCAATGTCTATCGCTAAATATAATTATATAGAACGTCAGTTTTTTTTTAAATTTATAGAATATCGAATTTTCCTTGCACTATCATAAATTGCTTAGTTGTGCCCTATGGTACAGGGGCAATGGCAAAAAGCCAAAAATGAGTACTTTTTCTAACACATTACACATGTATATATTGTAGGGTGATATTATATAAGAAAAAATCCTCCTTCCTTTTTTTCTTTTTAAAACAGTTTTGCAGCTAATGAACCAATAAAACCATGAACAATTTGAATATATAGTTAAAATCTCAAAAAATTATTTAATACGCCTTCAATATTTGGTGCTTAAGAATATGAGAAAATTACACGGTTAAGCAAATTTATACTAGTTAATTAATTATTATAGCTAGAGTTTATTTTAATTACCACTCGCCACCAATTCTTGGTTATAATTACGTTGCTTACCTTTTCTGTTTGTATAAGCGTGTAGATGTCCCTTTCCATATATACAAATGATTCCTTCTTTTTCTTCATAATCATTTACCTTATTTTCTCCTTAAATCCCTCAACACAAATTGATTTCATAATTTGAAAATTTGAGTTCTTCCCTCTCAAATCGTGCTTCTTGATTTTCAGGGAAATAGTTATGCAGTTAAGTTTCTTCCTTTTTTGTGGTTTCATTCTTATCCTTTTGATTTGTATTTATATATGACTGCAATTTCATATGATTTTTCAGATTTATAATTAGATACAATCAAAATTATGGATGAAGAAACATCCAAAATAGCTTTGGAAGTTATTATGACAATTATATAAGTACAAATCAGCTATGAATCATACATATACATATATTTAAGTACAAATCAATCGTCACTACTCCTTTTATACAATTACAGACGAAAATGGCTCATTGATACAAACAGTAATTTCACATAATAAATAATTATCAATCAATTATACATATACAAACACTAATTCCACCAATAAAATAGAATATGTGAATTATACATATACAAAATATACAAATATAAATCAGTTGCCAGTGTCACTACTCATTTTATACAATTACAAATGTAAATAGCTAATTTATACCGACTCTAATTCCACATAAACTACAGTCACCAATCAATTATACATATACAAACACTAATTCCATCAAAAATAAAACAAACCTATACATATACAAAATATACAAATACAAACCACCTTTGAAGAATCCGTTTATACAATTATGTACGAAAATAACTAATTTATACAAACACTAATTCCACATAAACTACAGTCATCAATGAATTGAATCAATCAATAATAATTTATACAATAACAAATAGAAATCAATTTATACATTTACGGAAGGAAAAAATGTCATATTTGGTATGAAAGTCTAAAGAGATATTGTTCCATGAATTAAGGGATTGTTTACCTTTTTCCAATCGAAATTACCGTCATTATCTTTTAAAAAGTTTGGATTTTCGTTTTGTATAAAATACCAAATAATAGCGAATTATACAAATATGCTTGCCTATTACCATTAAAATTATAGCTACATCACGTAAATATGTAAACTATAGCTAAGGAACCTAACTAAGTTTATTCTTGTGGCTATATGCGAAATTTACTCGAATATTACCCAACACGATGATCAAGTTATCAAGAGTCCAGTCAGTCCATGCAAAATGCAATCTAAGGGAAAATACTTTCTAGCTAGTCACTTTGCTGTTTGTGTACAAGTTAAATTAGTAATCATTTTTTATATTTTTTTAATGGTTCTTGTGCTGTATAAACTTATATTACATGGTATTTTGACTTGTTCAACTATTAATTATGTTTCGTTGGCCCATAAAAAAAAAAAGAGTTCAACTTACTACAAACTATCTGAGTCACAATTTGACACAAACAAAACAAATAATAGTTGTCTAATTTACTTTGGATTTGGAATCTTGGAGAAGGGGTCAAAATTTTTAAAAAAACTCTTGGAGAACAAGATACCGTAACAAACAAACCCCTATAAATCAAAGTCCAAAATTTTGCAACTAAAAAATCAATAGCAAAGAAACACCATTCTCTTCAACAATTCAATTGAAGATGGGATTAATGGGGACGACAGTAACATTCATGGCGGGCACTGCTTTTGGTGTATATTTGTGTCATACTTGTGATATTCCAACTTTCAACCAATTCAAAGAAGCTGCTATTGTCAAGGCCAAAAATCTTGAAGAGATTTATAATCCTTATGGCAAATCCAACAAGGTTGATACTCAACAAAAACCAGTTCTCTTTGACGATCGAAAACAACAATAGTCATGATAGTTTTTGATTATTTTGTTTTTTAGAGTTATTATTCCACAATCAAGGGAATTTCTTCTTTTTATTTGTCCTAGTACAGTGATTATCAATTAAGTTTCTTTAATTTGGTGACAAACTATTACCTCTTTTTTCTGGATTTATAAACTCGAGCAATTACATGACTAGAAAGAATATAAAGTTTATAATTAAAGAAAAGCATTGGAAATATAAAAGCAATTTTGAAGAATACTTGTTCACAAGAGTCCAATGAATAAGAAGGTTGTATCCATTACCTACCCTAGATCAAATCGAATCAAGTCTTCGAATGCCCATAATGGACTAATAACATTTTTACACTATAGATGAACCTACTTCAAATGCACAAGTCTGTGAAGAGAAAGGGGGGAAAAAGTAGAATTCTCGAATGCCGTTAAGTTTTTCTGGGCACGCAACTAATGAACCAAAGAGTATCTCCTTCCAACTATGTCTTGTTGATCAGATACCCAACCAAAAGACCTATAAGACCAATCAGCACGACAAACAACATTGAGACGCCACCAGCATTGCTTTTGTTGATTTCTTTTCTTACCAGCTCCTGCAAAATTGTAGAGTAAGAAGCTGTATTTACAATCATCCAAGGAAAACAATCATAACATATTTCCAAAACCAGTTCTAGAAAATATTAAGGTTTCTTGTGACACTAATAATTTTCTCTTCTCCAATTACAGTTGCTGATTTTTGGAATCTTTGTGAATCCCTTCCAGAGGGTACAAAAAATAATATCAAAATAAAAACTTCATGGACATGCTTCAGAATATGCTGCTCATTTTGATTGCACCATTGACCATCAGTTACACCAAAGGACCAAAGATTCATGCACAATATAAAACAACTAATTATAATGACATGATAATTTTGGCATGGGTTACAATTCTATGGTCTTAACTGGAACTACACGCTTCATTCTGTAGGGAATAGGGACTCTGTAGGCACCCTTTATCCAAGTATATAATATCACACAATCTTTTTCTCATGAGTAAAGATCACACCTTCTAAATCAATTTGATGTGCAATTAGCTAAGGAAATGTCACATTTCAAACTACGGCATGGACTGTGCAACTCAATCTCAGAGATTGTAAGGTTTTTATTTGTATAGGGAAGAAATAGATCAAAAAGAAAAAGTTGAAAACTAATGTTCTTCCCAATCACATTATACAACTCGTTTAACTGCATGTATATAAAGTCACCTCCTCATCATAACCACTCACAACTCTGGTTCCTTCCCCTCTTTCCAACCCCCTATTACTACAAGAACAACAACATACCCAGTGTAATCCCATGAGTGGGCTCTGGGTAGGGTAGGATGTATGCAGACCTTACGATCTTACCCCTACCTTTTTGGGGTAGAGGGGCTATTTATGGTAACATATATGGTCAAGAAAAAGGTGATGCATAGGTACCAACCACTAGCCAACGCTTCACTCGAGAAAAAATTCCGATGACGATAGTGTCCGTGGTAGCTTACGAACAGCCATTTCACTCAAACTTCTATAGTTCCATATGTGAACAAGTAAGAAAATCTCAAATTAATATCACCCATGGTTTAACAAATTTATTACCTCCAACTAGGGCAAACAAGGAAATTTCACCAAACAGAATGCATGCACTAGACTCCAGATATGTCTTCACGTCCAAGAAGCAATAGGAATTCCCTCCATCATTTCAAACCAGTATTTTATGAAGAGAGAACATCACCATCACAAGGAATAAAGTGGCAAAAGTAGAAGCTACTTGAAGCATCATCACTATTATTCACTAAAAGATCATTTTTTTATCATTTTCATCAAAACAAAGATACTTTCATCCAGCCACAATCAAGCAAATAATAAATGAACTTTAACCAAGAGATGGGAAAAGAGTAGAATTCAATAAAGCAAATTCAAAAAGTGACAAGTCAAAAACTGGAAGACTCATAATTTCATAAGGTCACTAAACGTACCAATTCCTGACGTAATTTCTGATTTTGTTGAAGAGCAGAAGCTTTCTCATCAGTCAACCTCGAAATCAAAGACCATGCCTAAAGTGAACGTATTTGTTAAAGATTGTTCATAAACTAACTTGATAAAAACAGCTTTCAGTTGAAATACATTGTGCCAGGAAGTAGTTGTAGGAAGTAAGGATATTCAATCATCCAGGAGAAATCAACAGAAGAAAATTGTGCTAGCTGCTACTACAGATCATACATGTTAAGCTTCAACTTGAAAAATTGTGGATGTCAATATGTCCTTGACGATCAACGAAATCAAATTGGAGTAACAGGAAGCACCAGATTCATTAACTCACATTGGGCCTCGGTTGAAGGCTAAAGATGATATCACAAAATTACACAATGCGCATATGGTCTTTTTCCCAAATATACAAGAGCGAAAAAACTGAAAAGACATCTTTTTATAAAAAAAAAAAGTTCAACAATTACTCAATAGAATAATTCCGGTCACAATTTTCTCATGTTTGTTTTTATTAATGTCAATAACTCGATAGAATAATTCCAGCTCTCGCAATTTTCTCATGTTTATGTTTTATTAATGTCAATAACTCTTAAGTTATAACTAGTTATTTGACTACTTTTATAAGAGATAAAGGTGATCGAGTATCTCCAGCAGTTTCCTGTTAATAATTCACACAAATATCTCATTGTTACCTGGTTAACTTTTAGCTTCTTCATCTACAAGTATCACTTTTATTTTCAAAATTTCTTGTGTGGATTCTATCGACAAAATTAAAAATGTAGATCTTGTTTTCCAATATATCAATAAAATGCCCATATAAATATTATATTTAATCAGATTATGTGAAGAGCTCGCTAAGTGTTTGATGATTTAAGAAAATCTGAAAAAGGTATTTTTAAAAAGGAAGGGAAGAGAAAGAGCACTCATGATATTCTAATTAGAATGACCAGAATCTAACACAAGGATAGACCATTCTACTTGTTATCAGCACAGTACCTGAATGATCAGCAATTATTTTCAAAGAAACCAACTCCATAACATGATAAATCATGATTTCGTCCTCCCAAGTCCCAGCCTTTAACACCATTATAGTCTTATCTTTGTTTTATAAAAAAAAACACAAAAGGAAGTACGAAGACAAGATTCTTAAATGTTTGCTCATTATCCTAACATTAGGTAAAATTATTCATTGCACCTGGAACTACATAAATTCTGTGGTCCCACAATGTGTTAACCTTACTTATTACTTCTTTCTAACTTATCATCTCAGCCTTTTCTGCACACATAGATAAAGGCCCTTCTCCTTATGTCCAAAAACATAAATCAACCCATTAGCCATCATCACAAACACAGCGAAATGTGTCAAATCTTGAATAACCATGTGGACTATTGTACTGTGGACAAACCTCTGTAAAGTTTTATTCACATCAGGGAAAGATATCCAAATTCCAATAAACATATACCTTGCCTAAATTACAAAAACTGAAAATGTGTGTATTGGATAGACTAAATGTTAGGCATGATTTAATGAATTCGGGAAGATCTATTATCCTTCTGTTATGGGTCAGAGATAAGTACGTAAAGCAAACTAAATACTCCAGGTAGCAGGGTATAGAGGCGGAGGGAATGAGTCTACCTGACACTTGGGACTCGATTCTGAAAATTAACCTGTGAACATGCTATTGTCAACATTTGGGTGGTAGTTATAATGAAAAATGTTGGAGAAAGAGCTGAAATCGGTATAGGGGTTCTTGGTTAAAGTTATCCATCTTGGAAATTTTCCACAAGGAGTCCCAATGGAAAGCTAAAAAAGTGGCATCGGAAAGAAGTCTGGAGGGCAAAGGAAAGGAGAGGATATCGTGACAGTATTGATAAGCAGATAGACTTAATTGTAAGGAGGTATCATAGGAAGAGCAGAATTACTTAGACCTCCATGCTTATTTGAATACTCCTTTGAGATACAGCCCTTAACTTATACTACATGTTTTAAACCACAATCATGTCAACAGAAATTATAAATTTCATTCTAATTTAACCTTACAATATATTAGAATTTGCTTAAATTTTAAGAGACGAAAAATGAAGAAAACCAAAGCTGATTGGTTTCAACCTTTAATGGGTTGACCCAACCCATTCATATCTCTAGGTGGGTTCACTAACCTCCCTTGTCCACAGCTCTTATGGCCCAGCAAGGCTCCCTTTTCCCAACTTACCCCATGCCCCAGCAAACCTTTCCAACCCCCTCCTTCCCTCAACCTTGTCATCCCTTCTCTTAACCATATCCAGCCCTGCCATCGACCTCCACTTCTCCCACTCTTGACCTATATTCCCTGCCCTTTCTCAGGTCCCCAAAAGTGCAAGTTTCGCCATCACCATGTCTATTATGATCAAGCATTTAAGTAAATTCTCAACTTGCCGTCTAGTTCTAAGAAAATGATACAAATCGGGAGTTGCAAAATTAACTTCTTTTCGGAATGAAAGAGAAAGTATTCTTTCTTTGCACTCGTTTAAGAAGGTTAAAGGAAGAGGTTCAGAAAAGACGCTGAAATGGCACATAAAGAATTCTGAAATCTTGTGCCGACGCAGAGAAATTGTGGAGCTGAAACCATCCAAGAAAGATACCAGACGGATCAGGGTTCAACCTGTAGATGAACTTCACAAATATCTGGCATGGGAAAAGCAGGAACCTGTCAGCTTGTACCAAATCTACAGAGCATTCACCTTTCAATTTCAAGAGGAGCAGGGGAGGAGGCATCTGGTTTTCATAAAACAAGAGGAAAGGTTCATTTAGTTTTGCTAAATTTATGGGGAAGCACTTGAGCCAGGGATCTTTCAGAAACAGTCTCTCTACCTCCACAAGGTAGGGGTAAGGGTTTTGCATCCACTCTACCCTCCCAGACCCCACTTGTGGGATTACACTGGGTATGTTGTTGATGTGAATTCACCTAAACTTCAATATAGAAACCCAAAATTATCATCCATTCGGTTAGGCATCAGGCTGCTGATAAGGCACTATGAAAGGAATATTTTGGACTGCACTGTCAGGTCAGGATCATTATGTTTTAAAAAATATTAATATGAGAATACCACTTCTCCAAAGGACGGTTTAGAAATCCATTCCAGAACTGAATAGTTCGCTTGCCTTAACCTCATTTCCTAGAGCCATTCTTCTAATGACAGTTCAGAAAATCAAAAGTGAATAGTTCTCTTCCCATAACCTCATTTCCTAGAAACATATTAAAGAATTCAGTAAACTTGACAGTGCAGCTTCTACCATAATACAGAACCAATAGGTCTGCAGCATGCATGCACAGATTGATGTAATGTTTTTTATGTGAAAGCAATATGTTTCACCTCTGAAGGGGATGATTTTGCTTTGGACTCCTCCAACGATCGTGACACCTAATATTAAGGTCAAGAAGAGAACTTTAGCTTAGCTCATAGTTGGGGAAGAATCACAAAAAAATACAAAATTCAGAAACTTACTGCTTCTGGAAGTGAAGTGCTTTTACTATCATCTTCAGTCAACGAGGTCCTGGGAGAACCACCTTCTTCAGACCCTTCAGGCACGGGAGAGGGAGGGTTTGCGGGAACATAAACAACCCTCAGTTTAAATTCATCAATAACTTTTCCATCCTCCCTATTGAACTAGAAGCAAATGGAAAATGCCAATTTCAGTAAACCATAATACTAAAAGAGCCAGAAAAACATTGCTTAATGGTTGTAAGCAACTCACAATCTCTGGAGTGACATCTTTATTAGTTGTACCAGTGGGTGCTATAGCACTCTGAATTAGAAACTTATCCTTACACTGCATATCAGGAGGTGCCTCTTTCTGCGCTTGCATTGTAACTACAAAATCCACCACAACTTATATATTAAAGAATCAATTCAACTACATTTTGTTGCCTGTATCTAATACAATCTCCTTCAAATTCTATATAATTGCATTTCACAATACACTGAGTTAAAAGATATTAATTTGACTTCAATATTAGGACATCACAAAAGAAGAAACACGTCAAATAAATTGGGACAGAAGGGGTAATTCAAAAGGCGCAATCAACGAACAAATAGAAAGGAAATGTTACCTGTGACATTGCATGAAGATCCAGGCAAAACAACACCAGCATTAGGCCTAACACAGTACTTCTTGGGGTTGGTCGTCTTAACCTTTACAACACAGAAGAGAACAACTCAACATTTTACACATCTAACATAACTTGGGTTGATTAAATTAAGCTAATAAATCTCCAAATTAGTTACCTTGAATGCAATGTATTGATCAGTCTTGTTACTTAATTGCATAGAACATGCACTCTGCTTCCTCAACTCAACTTTTCAATATAAACCCATGAACAACAAAAAAATCAATACCCAAATTAATCAAAACTCAGCTAAATAAGCATGATTCTCCCTAATGGTTAACATTCGCCAAGAAATCAAAAAGGATAAAACCCACATTGGTACTCGATTAGTTAAGCAAAACCCATCAATCAAAAATCGTTAAATTGAACAAAAAATTCGATAAAATCTGACGAAAAAGAAACTTATGATAGCAAACAATTAAAAAAAAACTATGTGCTTACATGGAAATTTGAGCTCTGTGGGATAAATATTGATGAATTCACCGGTGG
>JAJOOS010010648.1:0-18376 GCA_029582725.1 Solanum chiquidenum
CGAGGGAGAGAACGAGAGTGGCGAGCGAGATTCACCAGGAGAGAGGTGAAATAGCAACAGTTTGCTATGAAGTACAATTAAATCAAACTATATTTATAGCATTTAATTTGAATTAATAGTTTGCTATTATATACAATTTTCCCTACTTTAAAAGTATGAACTCCTAATTTGAATGTTAAATTACAATAATATCACTAACTTAAGTTATGACTTTTTTGATGAGTTATGACTTTTTTGATAATTTGTGACTTTTTTCGAAGGGTTGTGATTTTTCGATGAGTTGTAACTTTTCCAAAGAGTTGCGACTTTTCCAAAAAGTTGTGACTTTTTCGATAAGTTGTGACTTTTCCAAGGGTTGTGACTTCTCGAAAAGGTCATGACTTTTCGACACAAAAAACATTTTTTCATATTATTCTTTGTTGACTATAAATAGAGGGGCTTCGTCCCATTTTTCAACCACAATTTTTAAAATCTTCTACTCTTCTTCTTGCATTTTAATTTTTTTTGTGTGATTTATTGTTGTTGAGCAAGTTCGAAGTTTAGCGGAATATGATGTACCACTATTCTGATGAAGTAAGTCGTTCTATCATAAGAGTGTATATTCCATAACCTCGAGTACTTGAGAAAAATAATTTTGATGATATAATAATTATTTTCTTGCTTAATATATACATTAGTATGTCATGTTCCAATATATGAAGTTAACATGCAGTCTAAATTCATTTGTTTTTGTTAACAATTTCTCTTCTGATGTAGATGTATGGTTCTGAATATCTTTTCCAAAATTTAGATAATTGTCACGATTTGTTTTTGATGCTCAAGACAGAAGAATGACTTTATTTATCAATGCTACTTATGTGATTTAGACTCTTATGAAGTTTACTTCAAAATAGTAATTATTATATAAACATTGCCCTTTTGTTTTACTTATTTACTATTCATTAATATTTCAGTGTTTTAGATGAAGAAAAGTTCATATGACTTGTAATAACGCCAATTGAAGTTTGTATTATTTTTATTTTTATTATTTATTTAATAGTTACTTTTATGAGATAAATATTTTCATTAATGCAAATATATATTTATATTTGGGTAGGTATTTGTATTTAAATTAAAGTATTATATATGTCACAAATGTATTATCAAGTTAACAAGATCTTCTAACTTCAAAATATATTATTTTAAAATGTTCCGAGTTTTCTTTTTTTTTAAAAAAAACGCACAACAAATGTGAAAATATGTGAATATATAAAATGTAGTTGTTCTCTTCACATGTTTATATGACATTTGAACAATTTAACGTGAAATACACATGCAAAGCACATCTGGTTAGATGACAAGAAAAATACAAAGCAAATATGGTCTATAAGGTAATATTAGTGAGATAAGACTAATTACATGACTAACCTCATCAAATTGAAATAAATATATACATTATTGCATTTTACTAATAAATTTTTTTCATTGACCATCTTCATAGGTTTGCGTGAATAAGAAATATATATAACGATCCACGTTGAACATTCACAAAAGAATCAGCAATATTATTTTTTGGTAAACTTATTATTCAACTCTTCGGTTAAATAAGCAATACTATTTACTATAACATATATTTTTAGAATTGGTAATCACGTGCAACACACGTATCAAAAAACTAGTATATATATATAACTATAAAATTTATACATCTAACTTCTTGGTTCGGTATGGTTATTTTTGTGGCTGTTTTTTAGTAAACCAAAACCAAATCAAATAGTATCGGTTTTTAAAATTTAAAACCAAACCAAACCAAATATTGATTTTTTAATTGATTTGGTTCGAATTGCGGTTCGGTTTGATTTTTTAACCATAACCATGAACAACCCTACCTATCCCTACCCCACCTCTCATAGTATGCATGTAGATTGCATACACATGTTTTTAGGATAATATTTTTTTGTTTATGTACCGAACACGAAAAAATAAGTATCAAATTATGTTATTCTCGTAGCAAACATTTCCTTTGTACAGAACACACTCCTAAAAGGCTTTAAGTAGAACAGAAGTTCCAATCTTATAAGAAATAATTCACATTTTGAAATTGAAACTTCAATGCCACAATCTAGGGGTGTGTATCGGTCAGTTTGGTTCGGTTTTAAGTATTATCGGTTCGATTTATCGGTTTTCGGTTTTTAAATATGCTAAACCGATAACCAAACCAATAAGATATTTGTTATCGGTTTTTGGTTTATCGGTTTTAGATCTTTAACGGTTCGGTTTTCGGTTTAACCAATAAGAAAATGCTTTTAAAACAAATATATGACTTATCCAATAATTTGACGCAATACGCATACATCGAAATAATCATCCCAAACAGGCAACATGGACCAACTTGCTGTATTTTGGCCATCATAACAAAGTCTTGGTCAATTTTCGATCACCATAATATATAAAACGAGGTCCCCTTTATGCAATAAAGAGAATCAAATAAAATCAAATCATAGACAAAAGTTAAAACAGTAGCAAATGAGGCCATGCTTATGGTAAATCATATATAAAGAAAAGACTCAACTAAATGAAGTTCTTACGTTAAAGCTAATATTAGTCAATTATAAACTAACTAAAGTAAATAAGTAATACTAAAAAGTAAAACCTAAAGGTTAAATAACTATAAAAGTAGAGAGGAGAGTTAATTGTTAAATAGTGTTAATTATTGTGTAGGGTTTTTATATTTTTATTCTAATATACTACTAATTATATTAATATTTTTTGTTTAATATATTATATATGTATAACTAAAAATTAAAATAGTAAATTATTATATTCTTAATGGGTTATCGGTTAAACCAATAACCCAATATTACAAAACCAATAACGAACCGATAACCCGATAATTCTTTTTTGTAAAACCATTAAATAACCGTTAACCCAATAATCCAATAACAATAAATCAATAACACTTTTTTCGGTTCGATTTATCGGTCGGTTCGGTTTTTGCACACCCCTACCACAATCTGTTACTTTCAATATCAATAGTAACTAAAAAAACTCAGATATTTAGCTACCAAACAGGAAACTACAGTTCCACTTCACCTTCCATCTCTCATCTACCTTCCATATCTACCAATCCAAGAGAGTTTGGACATCAATTGATATTATCTCCGATGCGGAAAAAGATCTTTTTAAAAGGCATCATGGCGAAAGAGGACTGAGAATCATAAGGTGAGCGCCAAAATGCTAGCACAAACTGCTCCCACAGACACGCATGATAAGGGGGTGTGGGGACAACCAGGCCACCACTTTTACCAGATATGGGTCCGAGCGACCCAAGAGCCCGCCACTAGAACCCAACCCTTAAGAGGCTAAGGTCCAAGGGGCAACCGCAGGAAGTAAGCTTCACTTGTATTCCTTAATACAGAAAGTTACCCGAAATTCCTAGCAAAATCCCAACACAGAAAAACCTTCAAGACTTAATCTAAACATTTTAGCCCCAACTCAAATTCAAAGAGAAAATTATAATTGAGAAGGTAGAAGTACCACATAAGCACGCTATTGTTGTTTATGAACATATTCAAAGAAGCAGAACTTTGTTGCTTCATCCAACACAAAGGAATCCGAACTTGCTTTATGAGAAACCAATCTATTCGTTTTTCTGTATTTCAAATTTCAATTAAGCAATGGTTCTTTTTTTCCCAAATTCTGTATGGAAAACTTGGCAATTTATAGAAAGAAAAGGCATATCTATTACATAAAAAATAAGAGGAAGCTTATGTATGTTATCATACAGATGTGAAACTAGAGGTACAATGAATTATCACACTTTCAGGTTAACATGTAGAACCCCTATATCATTTAATAGTTTATTTTCATGACCCATAAAATCACAATACACTGATCTTTATAGAGAAAGAATTGCAAATTCTGGCCATCATCAAAAAAAGAAGAAGAAAGAATTGCATCTCTGATATTGGTTTACGGAATACACACACAAAAATATTAACGACAATGCAATGCATTTAAAAGCATAAATTATTTGCATATCAGGGCAGACTGGAAACCAAAAACTTCAGATAGATAACAAGAAATTTTGTTAATAAAGTTGGAACTGTATTATACCCCCAACAAGAAAACATGTGGACGAGAATTGATGGTATCTTTAACCACATTCAACGATATATATTTTGACAAAAGCTGTTTGAGGTTTTGGTTCCTCTGTCAAGAAACTAGGACTAGTAATATTTTGTGCAGAGAATATACAGTTGTTCTACATTGGGTAAAAAGTGGTTTTGCGGAACACTCAAGTTTCATAGAAGAAACACAATTTTTGCCCAAATAAATTGAGTCATATCAGATACAAAATTAAAAGAAATTCAGTGGGTTTGAGATTTGGGTTTAGAAATAGGAAAAGGAGGCAAGTGCAGGAGAGCTTCCTCAGTCTCAATTGGGTCTGATCTGAGTATCTACAAACATAAATAAACAAAGGTTAATTGAGAAGGAAGTTAACAGAGAATGAAATGGAGAAGTTAACGCTTACTGGGTTTTGAAGAAGTGGTTTTGTGTCATCTTTTGCGGGTCTGAAAGGGGTTTTTGTCATCTTCTTCACTTCGCTTTTACCATTAACGCTCATGCTTGATTCCTCGCCGCCCTTCATATCCTTTTACGCTTACTATCGTTTCCAAATTACAAACAAAGAAGCACCCACGCTCAATTTATGACTTTGATGACTTCATTTTCTAACATAATATTTTCTTATGGTTCCGACTAGAGCCCAACCCAACCTTTGAATTAAATGGGGTTGGGCTCAATTTTTTCAGCCCATTTAGAAATGGGGTTGGGCTTAATTTTTTCAGCCCATTTAGAAATGAGGTTTTTTAAGCCCAGCCTCATTTGGTTTGCTGGCCTCATAGGCCCAACCCGCAAGCCTTAGAGGCCAGTCCGCGAGCTGTGAATTTTAAAAATATTTATTAAGTAGTGTTTTACTTGTTAAGATTTTATCAATAAATATTTTTAAAATATCAATATAAAATCAAGACTATATTTTTTAGGGATAATTGTACATAATGGCAAACTTTTAATGCAAAATAAATACAGTAGCTACCGTTTCATTTATTTCCTTTAAGGAGCAAAGTCTCGGTCAGTTTGCTATTAATGGGCCCTACCGATTTGTATAAGTAAAAAAAAAAAGTTGACGTTATTCTCCTCCTTTTATACAATATCTTCTTCTCGCTTATATCTCTTATTTCCTTCAATTTCTCCCAAATTTTCTCCCCAAAATTAGTTTGAAATTCAAATCTCCACCAGCACGTTCTCAATCGCGGTTTCAAAATCACTTCAAAATTTTCAAGTACCGCCAAAGCTTATCTCAATCGATTACTTTAAATTTTTGTCTATTTTTTTCAAGCTATTTTTCACATCAGTTCATAATCCATACAGAGTTTTCCTTCAAACAATGGATGCCCAATCTCCATCTAAAAGATACACAAGAGGTATACCCTTGCATGTCGAAAATAGTGTTGAACGCCCATCTTTTTCCTTGGGTTTAACTCAGGATTTTGGGGAGGTTTCAGGTTCAATGTCGAAATCCAACACAATGCAAGAGATCAAATCCAAATTGAAAAATAACCCAATCAGATTGAAGGGAATGAGTGCAAAATCGAAGCAATCCAACATCAAAATTGTGGAGGGAGGTAAGAAAGATCAGTCTGCTGCTGGGTCAAGTAAAAAAAAGAAAGAAAAAATAATTAATTATACAGAAGAGAATGCAAAAAGAAAGGAAGTTGTTGTTTCTGGCTTATTGGAGCATGATGAGGTATTTGTATAATCATTATTTTTGTATATGTTACGATTTTATATTTTTCTTATATTTTCTGTGTTTATTCATGTCTTATAACTGTTTGTTTATATAGTTTTATATAGTCACTATGTTAATATCCAAAGTTAAGTGTATAAAATAGAACTATTTAACTATACATACAAGGTAAACAATTATACATTTGAAATTGGTTGTATAATGTATAATATATATACAGTATAAACATTTATACAGTTTTGTGCATTGTTTTATGTATAAGTTTTTTTCATTTGTATAAGGATCCTATTTGTATAATGTTCCTTTAGACATATACAATTCTACAAACTTATACACATACATAAATGGTTTGTATTTCACTATATATACAATGTAAACAATTATACATTTGAATTTATTTGTATAAATATAATATCAATAGTTATTGTATTCGTAGCGGTACAACAATTTATCTATATATACAATATAAACATTTATACAGTTGAAATTAGTTTCTGCATGACACCTTGACCACTTATCATATCCAGCTAGCTCCAAATACTCTTTGACACCTACATCAACCTTTTCTACAGTATCCATCAACCTATCAAACTAAATTTTACTGCAAGTCTTTGCCATAGTATAAAACACAGGACTCAGCTCATTTGATGCCTTCCTAAATTTCTTCTCTACATTACACCACAAGTGCCACATACAAGCATAATGTGGCACGTTTTTATACACTTTTGTGACTGCCTTTATGATGCTCTCATTTCTATCGGAGACTACACACATATTACTCATTTTCCCATAAGCCTCCCTTAGTTGTACAAAAAACCAAGACCAAGCTGCGTCATTTTCCGAATCAATGATACCATAGGCCAGTGGGAAAATATGTCCTACATTTTTATCTACATAAAATCAAAAATATACATTCAAAAACACAATGAAACATACCTGCTCCATCCATTGTGCTTGCAGCCACAAATGTTCCATTATACAGTCCTCTTAGGTGACTTCCATCAACAACTATGACAGGCCTGCAATGATCAAAGCCTTGTACACAATTATTCAATGCAACAAAAAGATACAAGAACTCATTTTTGGCTGTTTTCTTTAGACGTATATGCGAGCCTGGATATGTAATATCCATCATATGCAAGTATGCTGGAAGTTTGTTGTAAGATGCAGCTGTGGTGCCCCTCAATGAAATTAGAGCCTTTTCTTTAGCCCTCTAAGCCAATGAGTAATTTACATCAACTCCCAAATATATCTTTACATCACTCCGAATATCAGAAGGTGTATATTTTCTCTTGTGATCAACAAGCTTAGGCTTAACGATCCCACCAATCAGCATGCAACTTTTGTGAATACACTTTATCTTTCAAAGGACAAGTATGATCTGTATTAAATGCTCGGATCCTAAACATTCCAGACTTGCTGATATTTGATGTTTTCATCAACCACTCACATTCATCAAAAATACATTCCAGCGTATAACTACATCATTAAATACAACACAACATATCAATATACAAATAACTAAAACACCATATACACTAATGTATTTGTTGTATAAACTAGTTACCTGATTGCATTTGACCTCACAGTTCTATATTGAAATCTATTTTCAATTGCATAATTTTCCATCACAGATTTCAAAGTGGCTTTGTTCTTATACACTTGGTCAATCTCCACGTACTTATTACAAGGATCTGAAATGACTCCATCGCAGCTCCCTGACCCCAAGACACAAAGCGGCTCTACCAATTCACCAATTGACAGCTGCATAGTCTCAAAATCAGCAATACCATCATTACAAATTGATGTAACCATATCATTCTCCTGATTTGAACTTTCACACAGTTCAGTGATATTGCTACTATTATCCATTTTGCTTATACAAATTGGATACTTGTTGAAGTCATCTGCAGCCTTTTTAAGCATGATATACACTCTAACACCCATGTCGTTGTGAATCAACATTGGCGTTTTGCTTTCTTTAACCTTATACTCAATTTTCAGCTTAATCACATTTGTTTCAACACCGAGTTGCATTGTAATAACATTATACAACTCCTTATACGATGAACTTTCTTTAAAAATCACCCCCTCAATTGTATAATCAACGTAACAATTGTCATTGTCCCATCTACCGGAAAGCATAACCAAAACAGCTAATGAAGCCATTTTCAAAATTTCTGTATAAAAAAAAGTTATATATACATATACATTTATACTATTAAGAATTTCAACAACAAACATAACGTATATTTATACAAATTCTAGCAACTTCAGTTATTCACATACATACATATTCCAATTACATACTTATAGAAACGTTTATATACACATTCTGCATATACATTTATATATAAACAATTATATACATAAATTATAACTTTATACACAATTATACAATTTCATACAAGTGCAGTGTTATTGTTACTTTCACAGAGTACAAATTTTTGCATTTGTATAACAATCATATATCCAAAATCATGATGAAGATGCACTGTATAAAACATACACATAACAGTTTCATATATGTATTATACATATCTTACTGAATCATATCTGAAAACCTATACGTATAAACTCTAAGCAAATATACAAATCCGAACACAAATATTACTGTGAAATGAGCGAATCTCCGATCACAAATTCAAAATAATCAACAAGTTCATCCAAAAAATTTCCAGATCACAATTTTTTCTAGATTACAAATTAACTATACAAATCATAAGTGTTAAACTCTATTTCGAACAAAATATACACCTCTCAATATACATTCAACTTAAATTGATGATAGTTAAAAAGGAAATCTGATTTTGAATACATGTTGAACACCATCTTCGACCTAAAAAAGCAAAATCAGAGTATGTTTTTTCATGAAATTACCTCCTATTGCTATCTCTACAGTCCAATGATCTCGATTGTTTGTGTAGTACCGTCAATTGCTTGATCAGTTTTCTGAATTGAGTTACAATGGAGTTCTTACTGTTGAAGACGATGAAGAAGAAGGAAGGGAATTCGAATGGAACAAAACATGCGTGACTTCAGTGATTTTTTTCCTTTTTTTTCTAACCTAAATTAACGCCCTTTTCTTTTTTAAATTATCAAAATGTATAAAAAAAAATGCCGAGCGAATATACAGCAAGACAAGTCCATAGCAAACTATAATTTTGCTACGGACTGCAATTTTACAAAGTTTGCTATAGCATACAATTAGCAATTTTTTATTTGCTATATGTAAAATTTTCTCTTTTTTTTACATATCTTTTACATTTTAGGGTCATTAGCCAACTAAATTTTCTTATTAGCCCAAGTTCATTACTCCATTATTACTATGAATCTTTGACCTCTTTTACTTTTATTTTTATGCCTAATTTTTCACTTCTCCTTTATTGTCTTGTTTATGAAAATAATGATCATGTAATATTTTTTTGCTCGGATGAATCTTATCAATGTTGTATTTTGGCTATTATGTATTTGTCTTGCAAATATTCACTAAAATATGTGTAATTCATGAATAAATTTATGTATGTATTGATGTCGTGTCCATTGGACATCAACGTTCGTATCCTTTCTAAGAGGAAAATGTTGTCCATTTTTTGGTTGAAGGGTCAACCCGTCCCAACCCATGGCCCGCTTAGGGCTGGGTTGGGCTGCTATTTTATCTGCCCTTTAATTAAAAGGGTCAGCCCATCCCAACCCATTTAACTCTCTAGCCTGTTAGGGTTAGGTTGAGTTGAGTTGGGCCAACCCATTTTGACAGCTCTAGTTCCGACTTGGGCTAATGAAAAACACTCATTTCCATAAGAAAAAAAAAATATTTCTAGAAAACACTTGTATAGATATATGAAATTATTAATATTATGAATTAATAATTCTTTATAAATATAAATATATCTAAGACAATTTAGTAAAAGACGATTATATTGTATTTTTTTTGTTAAAATATAAATCTAATTGAAGCACATCTCTAACTTTTCTTTTGCATCCAAAAATTCTAGTGTTGCCACTACTGCAAATATTTTTGAGTGCATGAGGAATGAACTCTTTTGTACAAACATAATGATTTTGTGATACCTTTTAAATGAAAAGTCATTTTTTGGATATGGTTTCAAGAAATTTCCTATGTTTCTCATATAGTTTATTCTCTCACTATCATACATTGAATATTTTTAATAAAGATACAATGAATAATATTTAATTATTAAGAAACAATGAACATTATGTAATGAGTTTATTTTTATAATGAATCATTGAATTCTTAAATTTATTTTACAATAAATCATTTAACAAAAAAATATATTATAATGAATCATACACATACATTGTACCTTAGGTGTAATGAAATTATTATTTTTTATATAAATTTAATATATGATACATAATTTAGTAAGATACAATGATTTTGAGTATTCATTGTACTTTATGTACAATAAATCTATTTTTCTATGTAAATATAATAAACATGATACATAAATTGGTAAGATACAATGATTTTGATGTAAGCAAAATTAACCTTCTTTGAATCTCAAAATACTCTTTTAATTAATAAATATTAATTTATCGATTAAATAATATATACAAAATAATAATATTTCATGCTCCCACCTATATTAGTTTTGTGAGATTTTACTTTACTTATTACCCATGTCATTTATTTTATATCCAATATTGACCATTTTTATAATAGATAATCAATTAAATATTTTTAGTATTTTTTTAAATATGTAGCGAATATATATTGGTTACATTTTAAATTACTTAAAATTAATGAGAAAATTATGCGACGAAGTAAATATATACTAGTTAATTATTTAATATAGCTATAGTTTAAAAAATAAGTTTTCTCCACTAACATATAACCATATTTATATGGACCACGTCCAAAGTTTCTATGATTCAGTTTCTAATTGTATAAATCTAGAATTTGTGTATGTTTACCATATTTATATACGATTTGTTGATACATTTGATTTGTATAAGTTACGAAAAATTCATATTTCTATAAATTTAGAATTTGTATATAATTATTCTATGTGTACATGATTGTTGATACATTTGATTTGTATGAATTCTGAAAAATTCCTAAATATATAAATACAAAATTTATATATGCTTGCCATGTTTGTATATTTGGCATGCGAAATATACAAACGGAAATACTCATAGCAAACGAAACTATAGCTATGAAGCGTAATTAGACAAACTATAGCTAAGAAAAGGCTTATTAAATTTAATCTTTTGCTATTTATGAAATTTCCTCATTACTACTTATATTCGATTCAAATTAACTTAACATAATCGATTAAAACAAATACACCCTTCATTTCTAATATTTCACTTTATCTGTCCAAATTGAATTCATTCTTCAAACTAAGACCACTCGATCGATCTTACCCACCTAATAATTCAGACAAAAATGGCTAATTCAATTTTCTAATAGACTTGTTAATTTTGTGACTTATTCATAATTTAATATTTTAATAAATAGAAGTTAAAAAGGGAAAATATAGCTTTAATAGTTTAGATTCCCAATATAAAACCCCTTATGGTTGAATTTATCAATCGATTAACATAGGCTAATCTTCTAATAAAAAACCAACCTTCTAGAATGAAAATATAGACTACTCTCATTCACGTGCATTGTTTGGTTAAAGTCCTTTGTGGACAACAACAAGTAGAAAACATTTAGAGCCACAACTTTTTATAAGTTGTAATTGTAGAAAGTCAATCAACTACTAATAATCTCTTTAGGTTATGACCCCCACCCCACCCCTCTCCCACCACAAAAAAATAAAAAAATAATTTAAATACACAACTTATTTACTATATTCTCTTAAAAAATTATTATTTAAAAAAGTTACAAAAATTTATATTCTCTTATATTCTCGAATACATCACTCTTACGTGACGTATCAGGACAAGTGTGTATTGTATCAGTAAAGGTAATGTATCGAGACGCGATGTATTGGAACGTTGAGTGATGTATTGAGACAGATGTGTCTTGTATCAACAAAGGTAATTATTGGGATACAATGCATCATACGTTGAGTGATGTATCCAAAACCAGAACGCGGTGTATTGAGATTTTGAGTATTATATTCAAAATTCTTAAATTTTAAGAGATTTTTGTAATTTGAAAAAGAATAGGGATAAAATGTAATTAACTCTAACCACTATGAGATTTGGGTAAAATATACTCATGTAGCTTAATTATATATTTAAGAAAAAAAAAGAGAAATTTGTAAAACTCACGAGCTATCAAAATATGTTATTACCGATATATATAAAATTTATAAAGGAATATTTTTAATAATAAACGAATAAACAAAAATAAAATAAAATAGTGTCACTGGAAGAATATATAGCTTCCAAACACTGATGCTAAACTTTATTTATAAACAAATTTTAATTTGTAAGAATTAAAACAGAACTTTCTTTTCATGAAGTCAAAAGATCAATAAACTAAACTTTATTTATCAATCTTGAATATTCTGGACACATTCTAGAATATTCATTTCTTATTTCCTTTTATATTTAATTAATATTTTAATTGGATGGGACATTTTAATGCATTCTCTAATGAACGAGAAAGTTGAATTGACTAATTGATTATGAGCATAATTGAATTGACTTAATGGAAGGAAGAAGATTCATAATGATATTTTTATCACCTTTTTTATTTTACTAGTTTTTGGAAACGTGCGTTACATGTTTGTCCCTTGTAATTACTACAAGATTTTAAATAATTAAAAAAAAAATCATAATAGAAAATATGCGTGTATTTCACGCTACTTAGTATAAATATTTGTAAATGATTTAAATACAATTATAATATGTATAAATAATTATTCATAAAATTAAGTAATCAAAAGAGAAGGAGTGTAACACCAAATTAAATCTTAACAATCTGACAATCATATCAAATAGTTTTAAAAAATTGTATCATTTTGATACGTAGATTTCACATGAATTATTAGTTGTGAAGATGTCATATAATGTTTTAAGAGAATATATAAAAATTTATCAATATCTATTACAATATTATAGCATCACAATAAATTATACAATTTCAGATGTACATTATTGTCATCCCACAAATATTCGAAAATAAGATGAAATAGAGTAGACTAAAAACAATAAAATAGCTAATGAATTCTAAACCTTTTAATTAACAAAAATTCAAGGGAAAAACAATTCTAGATTAAAAGAATGGAGGAACTTCCTCAATAACTAACAAAAGCATAAATAAATTTACCTCTTTTTTGTTGCATATGTGATGAAAAATAACATCCATCAACAATCATCCATCAACAATTATACATTAGAATAACTAAGTGTATGCATTAACATAAAGTGATTGTGATGAGCAATATAATTACATCCACCAATAATCATCCATCAACAATTATACATCGGAATAACAAAGTGTATGCATTAATATAAAGTGATTTTGAAAATAACTTTTTGGTATATATAATTATAAGTTAGGAATTATAAAAGTCATTTAAAAATTGATGATATACATAACATATATGAGAATCAGATTGGTTAAAATTGGGATATGTAAAGTTTCTGACTAAAATCTAAATATGTGTGCCATATTAAGATGCCTGGTAATTCAAAGGACATTTTGTTGTTTAATGTTTAAGGATATTTCAGTTTTTAAAGGATATAATATACTACATTTTGCTGTTACGAACACTTCATCTACCAAACTTAATTTTAGAATTTCGTGAATTAATTCTATTGAGAAATATAATGAATTAATACCATATATTTATTATTTAATATTTTATTGATTAGTTTTTTAAGGGAAAAGGGTCTGAAAAATACTCAAACTTTTGCCGAAATTGTTGCTACGATACCAAACTTTACGGAGGGTCTTTTACCCCCTTCACTATTTAATAGTGTATTTAAAGGTATATATGTGCCCACGTGGACACATTATTATTTATAATTATGCAATATTTATGATGTCCACGTGGGCATATGTATACATTTAAAATACACTATTAAATAATGTATGGGGGTAAAAGGTCCTTTCCAAAGTTTGGTATCGTTACTGCAATTTCAGTCAAAGTTTGGATATATTTTAGACCCTTTTCCCTTTTTTTAAATAATAACACTTCATCTACGAAACTCGATTTTAGAATTTCGTGAATTGATTCTATCTAGAAATATAATGGATTAATATCATATAATTATTATTTAATATTTTATTAATTAGTTTTTTTAATAATATTTAAATTTAGTGAAGGGGTAAAATCGTAATCCAACTTTGAAGTTAAGATCTTCCCACTTATATTTATTAATTAGTTTTTTTAGTAATATTTATATTTAGTGAAGGAGTAAAATCGTAATCCACCTTTAAAGTTAAGATCTTCCCACTTATAATAATATATGATTTATTAATAAAGGGTGATATATACTATAAATTTTACCTTTATTTTAGCTTTTGATGACTTTAGAGAAGCCTTTTACAACACCAAAAGGTTTCCAAATACACATATGTTCATCATAAAAACAAGGAGACATGCACACCTGATTCTCAGAGATTTTTCGACTATAAAAAAACGATATACCAAACCATAATAATATACTCAATCTTAATCTTTATTATTCTTCTTTTGAGATGACTTTGAGAGCCTTATTGTTATCGTGGTTGATCCTTAGAAGATTTCTCGTAGATCACAATAATATGTACTTATCTCAAAATTACTATATCATCAAGATCTTCTTATTGAAATCAGAAGTCTTGATTTTAATCATAATCTTGATTTTCCTCGTGCTTTGTAATGGGAGCCAAGGCAAAAGAAGAATTGACTTTAAGGACGTTATTGTTGCTGCTGCTACTGATGGATTTATTATATGCTTTCGAATCATCAAAAATTTCATTATCACTATTCTTTTTGGTTTTGGTTAAAAGAGAGTTTTGTTGGGAAGAGTTGATGTTTTTGTTTATTTTTTGGAGAGGATAAAGGAGATTTGTTGGGAAGAAATTGTATTGAAGGCCAGCCATGAAAAGTGTTAAAATCACTTAGTTTTTTTGATGTTTTTATTTTGTTCTGTTTTGTTTTAAAGAATTGGATGGGGTGCACTTATTTATAGACACAATTTATTTATTTTTGGGATTTTTGAAGAGTCAATGGCTAATTGGCTATTGGTTGGTGTGAAGGATCCAAATAATAAATAGAAAAGAAAGAGAAAAAGAAAAAGAGGAGAAAATCAAACAAATTAATTTTAAGAACCATTAATTAAAAAATATATACAAATATTGCTTAAGCATGGTTCGCGTCAAAACTATATATACACAACTAACAACTTAATTATTTAAACATGCTTAGTATAAACATCACATGCGAATAAACATGTTTTTAGTATAAATATAATATCATAGTCTTTGATTTGAGAATTAAGGTTAAAGTGATAATTTAACATACAATATGCTCGACTAAACCAATTGAACTATTTTATAATAGCTGGTGAGAGGTAAAAATATTAAATGAACGAGTTGGGCTGATATTGTCACTTCTAGTGAAAAAATGTTAATAATAAGTATGAAAAATAAAAATCTTGGGGGTTAATTATATTCTATTGCGAAAGTTTTTCCAATTACAAAAAAATTTAAATTTTTCATTGCTCTCGGATATATTTTTTGATTGTCCGATATATTACAAATGATATATTACTTAATAAGAAGAATGTACTCGAAAGGGGATAGGGATGTATCCGGGAGGAGAATTTTGTAATTTTGTTAAATAATAGAAATTTTTAAAGATTATGATATCTGAAATTGTATATTTATATAATTTTTCCAAAAAGCATTTCCTAAAATAGTCGAAGTGCGTAACTAGATTATTCGAATAATTAGTCCACATACTAATTAATATTAGGGAATAACAAGTACTCCATAATTTTTAATTGGCTCTAGTTGTGACACTTGTCCAAGTGAAAATCCATTGCTTCTAGATAGTTGGCAAAAGGCAGGGCATGATTTTGACTAGTATCTATTTCTTTACCAAATTAAATTTGTCACCCAACATTTTTATTTAATTGTGTATACTGTATGATATTCTTGCATTTTGTAGTACATGGTATACTTACTAAACTAAATTATTAAGTCACTAGAGGGATGTTAAACGCCTTTTATTCATGTCACAACTTATTTTAAGATATATAATAACAATAATTATTGAGAAATATGTTGGAAATATGACGAATGCAATCTTTCTAGCTATTACAAAATAACATAAATCAATTATGAATTTATCGCTAAATAATCCTCTGTAGCTAACATGATACTTGACTAGATACTAATATAACCATCATAACAAACCCAAATTGCTCATTATATTGATAAGAGAACTAAAACGCAATTACAACTTTAGAATAGTAATTGCAATACCCAAACTATTGAATTACAATGAAAATAACAAGTAACTAATGATAGAGATAATAATGGGGATGAAAAGCTTAAACTCTAGAAGAAGAAGAAAAGACAACAATTTTTCTTCGATATGCATAAACCCTGAATCACATACAACTATCCTTTTTTGATGAAACTGTTCTCACACCCACTACTCCACGCGGATTCCAAATTAACCCGGCCCTATTGCTTGTTCTCGGCCCAATAACTCTTGTCAGCCTAACAACTATTTGTGTGACCTTGGTATCCATATTGAGTTGGACTTGGTTCATAACAACATTCGTTTCAAATCTTCAAAAAAAAATGAACAAGTTAAGGACTCCTGCAATTGAAGACAAACTAATATTTAAGAAAGACCTACTTTCAAGAGAAAATTGAATAAAAGGTGTCAAATAAGTCTTGTTTTTATTTTTGGTGACATTAACTTAGTCAAAGAGAATTAAATGAAAAGTGGACTTGAAAAGAATAATTAAAAACTTTGGGGTGTAGATTAATATTTGGAATATTTTAAAAAGTTTTTCATCTTTTTTTTTTAATTTCAAATTTTAAATCTCTCCTTCAGTATCTTTTCAATCTTTCTTTCCCTTTTCAAATATTTTTCTCTCTCTTTTTTTTTTCTCTTTCAAGAAGCTCTGTTGTATCTATTGAGACAATCTGTTTAAAACCAAACAAAACCCAATTGATATATAAGAAAAGCTACATTAAAACATCACTAAATTAATATAATATAGGTGAGATCATGAAATATTATTATTTTGTAGATGTATTATTTAATTGATAAATTATTTTTTATTAATTTGAAGAATGTTTTGACACCATAAAATTTGTTTGGAAGTGAAATCTCGAAGAATTTTAATGAACCCACTTGTGAAAATGTCATTCATGAACTTGAGGTCATGATTAATAATTTCGATTATCTCAATAAAATGGACACTACTAACCTGTTGGATGGGTGAAAATGATACATGTTCAGAGGTCCAAAACTTAGATGAAATTGTGGATACCATTGGAAAAACAATGTTGATGATAGAGATGAAGATGATACAATACCTTTGGAACCAGTTATGTGTAAGGAAACACTTATCACAACTAAATTCTTCACAATTTTATGAAGCAGTTCAAAAAGACAACACCGAAACTTTTGGATGCAATAAGAAAAGTTAGAGATGAGCTTCAACTAGATTTAAATCATTATTAACAAAAAACAGAATACAGTAGAATCATATTCACTAAATTGTCTTAGATATATTTATACTTTTAGATAATTATTAATTTATAATATTAATGGGACCATATATTTATATAAGAGTCTTCTGAAAATATATTATCTTATTGAAATTGGTGATTTTTTCCATTGTCCCAAGTCAGGACCGAAAAAAATATTATCTTAGAGAGATTATTAATTAATCGAGTATTAATTTAGTGAGGTTTTACGGTATTTGTGCTAATGCCCTTTAAAATAAATAATTATTGGTTTTAACATATTTTTTATTTTTTACTCTCTCTGTCCCAATTTATGTGGCACTTTTCATTTTTCGAGAGTCAAACATTTTAACTTTGACTGGAAATTTGCGTATGAAACCTACAGTTTTTTTGAAATGATTTTTTTATATTTGTAAACTATGTAAAAAGTATTATACGTTACAATAATTAATAATTCACAATATTAAAAAGATCTATGAAAAATTTACGATCAAAGATAGACTTGTTTGAATCTCGAAATCCAAAAAATGCCACATAAAATGGGACGGAGGAAGTACCTTTTATAGCAATATATAAATATGTATATTTATTAAAAGTGAATTATGTATGCAATATAGATGTATTATGTGTTTTATAAATTTGCTCTATAATATATATTATAAGTGTTAAGTGAAAAAAATATTATTACTGTAGATGATAAATATTTTCTTAAATAACATATCTATGCAAGTTTTTCACTTATATACAACAATCAATACACTATACAAAACATATAATACACTATAACACAAGTTTTAAAATGAATTATTGCTATATTTTAGTTAAATTATCACTATAATTATTGATTAGAGCTTAAAATACCTAAAAAAAATTAAAAACATGTGTTGTCACTTGTCATTGTAAGAATGGTAACTTTTAAAGTAGAATTATTCGTAAATAGAACTACACATAATTATATCTAA
>JAJOOS010010649.1:0-16259 GCA_029582725.1 Solanum chiquidenum
ATTTACAAATACTCATATATATGCAATTAAGTTCCATTTCAAACTATAATATAAGTTTCCAAGTAAATTACTAGTACTATAAATGGACTGAGAAGATCCAGTTAACTCGTCCAAATCGCCCAAATATTTTACAATCAATTTTCGATATGCAACAATATGTTAATACCTGAAAGTTGACAACTTTTTTTTTGTGTGTGATAAGAACTTACTCTGTACCAAGCTATAGGAAAGCAGTGGAAACATGATGGAATTGGTCCATAAGAACTTTGAAGACCATTGTACCACCTAATAATAAAAATTATAGTATAAGGCAACTAGACCAGAATTAAAATGAAAAAGAAATTTTTACACCATCAAATAACTTCTCCGTGTTATAGCAGATAGCCTGTCTTATTTTTTAGATTGCAAATCCAATATTTTAAGGAGACTTATCTCCTTAGGTGAACTAATAGTGTAAAAAATTAGGGGATCCTGAAACCACCAACCAACCCAACCTAATTCCTGATAAGCCTCACCAACGAGCTTCGTGGCAAAATGTCTACGGTTAAGAAGCACCAATATGTCAAGATCCAAATTCAATTGGTTCCTTGTCCTGGTTAGACACCACTCTGTTCGCGTTAAAACAAATAAAGTGTTGGAATTTTCTCATCATTTTTAACTAGTCCTAATAGGCTTGATGCTAAGCGAGAATCTTTTGAAAGACTAGAGATTTGTTGTGTGACACACTAGCGATGTATATAACTTAAATGCAAACCAAATATGCTTGATTGTCAAAGTTGAATAAATTAACAAGTCGATCGAAGTTAAGAACAAAACTAAGATTAGTTTGACTTGTTTGAAAAGAAATTAAAGAAAACTTACATGAAAATTGCCATTCAGGATCATGTAAATGGCCATAAAAATCTTTTAAGATGGGTGCTCTAACTTCAGTTGTTAAGCTGGTATCATCCTCTGTCCATTTGAAGAAAAAAATAGAAGGATAAATTAACAAACGCAACATTTCAATGCACGGAAATCTTAGTAGCTCAGGTGATTGACTATCTGAATTTTCACCTTATTGGTGAAGGTTCGATAACTCACCTTGTAATCCCCTCCCCTTCTCCGACCCCCATTTTTTTTTAAAAAAAGCATTCCAATGCTAATTACAGAAATCAAAAGCTAATTAATCGAAGTACCAAATAAAATTCCATAGTTTAGCAAACATACCAACAGTATCAAGTGCTTTAAGAACCAAATAGTAAACACAAACCTGCAAAGTTTGATTGAATTTCATAAGTCACAAGTACTTTGCATTACAATTTATTTGTTTGGTTTCGAATTGACAAAATAATAAGAATTTTGAATCTTATGGTCTCAAACTAAAGACACGTCAATCTTGCAGTCTTAGACGTGTCACCTAGAAAGTAAAAATTGAAGAGTTTGGCAAAAAGAGTAAGAGGAGTTCTATTTGAAACGAATGAAAAAATGAAAGTAAAACAAACAAATTGAAACACAGAAGATTAACTTACCACGTCACGAAGGTCACTAGGAAGTTGTTGAATGACAAGAGCAAAGCTACGAGACACCTTACAGAGAGTAGCATAGCAGAAGGCCCAATGTGGCTGCAACAGCCACACTGACGTCTTCTTCTCGACACGTTTAACCGATAACATGAGCTTCATCAATGGATATAATTCATCTGGATGCTTCATAATCTCCCCGATTAATTCTTTCTATAATATTTATTTACTACTTAGAAAATGGACGTTACTGTATCAGAAGAACAAGAGTGTCAAGTGATAGTATATATATAAAGGATGAGGAAAATGTTTCAGAACAACAACATATTCCGTGTAATTTTATAGGTGGGGTCCGAAGAGGAAGAGGTGTATGCAACCTAACTCCTGTGTTGTGAATAGAAAAATTGTTTCCGATAGACCCTCGTCTCAAGTAAATTAATGAAAGAATAAGTATGTCAAGCAAACATAGTCGAAGAAACCATGCCGAAAAGAATAGTAGCATCGATAAAATAATATGATAACCGAAGCAAATTAGTGTCAATTGATAGTATATATATATAAAGGATGAGGAAAATGTTGCGGAACAACAACATATTTCGTGTAAATTTACTCCTATGTTGCGAAGGTAGAAATATTGTTTTCGATAGACGCTCGGCTCAAGTAAAACATATAAAAAAATATTCAAGTATGTTAAGCAAACAGTGTCGAAGACGAAACCATGTGGAGAAGAGTAGTAACATCGATAAAATAATATGATAACAAAGCAAATTAACAAATAACAAGTACTACTAAAGTCGAAGAATAAGATAGTCGAAAAGTTAATAAAATTGCTATTCACCACTCATGTGTTATCTTATTATTACATTATTATCATATTATTGACAGGGGTAGAGTTAGGTGGAGTTCGTGGGTTCTACAAATTCAGTAGCTTTTCCGTAGACCCTATATTTGTATTAGAAAATTATGTAATAACTTTTGATCCAAACAAAACTGATTGACAGCTCAATGATAAGGAAGGGAAAGAAAATTTAAAACCCCCAACCTCCAAATACCGACTCCGCCTCAGATTATTGAGCTGAATTTTAATATTTAGGGTCATTAATATAGCTGCCGGCATATTATAAAAAATGCAATCAATGTATATTAGTTAATTCATATGTGGGATTGTGTCCAGATTTGCAAGATACACCTAATGGGGTGGGTTCATTACACGTACAACTAAATTTCTCTTAACAAATAATTTTTCTTGCAGGGTATAGATTTATATTTTCGTATTATATATAATATTATGAGTTTAGTTTTTAATTAACTTATATCTCACTTGACATAAGTTCGATTGTTAAATGACAAAAAATTAAAAACCAACTTATTTGAATGATAAAAATTAAAGATCGATCAGTTCATTTGTAGGGCAAAGCGTGCTATTTTATTATGTATATGATCTAATAATTCATTAGGCTTGTGATAACACTCGACAACGATTGATCAACTTCAAGAATATTGTTGACATCTCTTAACCAACATTAATTATGATTAGCATTAATTAATTAGATAATATCATTTGGGCATTTTAATTCAACAATATTTTTTGGGATCTACTGTGCTAGAGAAATGCTTTCACTTAGGTAAAAATCGTTAGTTTCTTTATTTTAAAGTGAAAAGGCTCAAATATGTCATTGAACTTTGAGAAAAGGCTCATTTATGCCATTCGGTAAAAGTTTGGTTCATCTTTGTCATTTCTGTTTGAGAAAAAGTTCATTCATGCCATTATTTGTTAACTAAAATGGCATAGACGAGACAAACTTTGAACGAATGGCATAGATGAGCCTTTTCGCAAAGTTCGATGTCATATTTGAGCCTTTTCCCTTTTGAAAAAATGATTTAATTAATGACGTGGCCGAATCATAATTGACCACGTGTAATATATGATTTTACAAAATCGAAACAATTTTTAGTTAACAAATAATGGATTGATGAGCCTTTTCTCAAACGGAAATGACATAGATGAGCCAAACTTTTAACGGATGACATAGATGAACTTTTTTTCAAAATTCAATGACATATTTGAGCCTTTTCCCTATTTTAAATGGAGCGGACATTTTCAGTACATATTGAAAAAAAAGGATTTTACTAAATTTATATACTTTTCAACATTTACTAAATATGTTAACAGTGTCCATGACAATTAATTTGTATCATAAAATCCAAAACAAAAACGAAAAAAATATAACAAAACTTTTTTATTCTATTTTTTTCCCTTTTCCAGAAAACAGTTGAAGGGACCCACACTAACCGTTGGTATTTATTTTTCTTCCAAATTTTCATCTTTCCTATGAATATATGAAGCAAATTCTAAATTCCACACATAATTTCAAATTTATGAGAAATTGATCTTGCTCATTTCCATATGTACTGGGGATCTTGATTTATTTGTATCTTTTTCGATACAAATTTCGATCAACACATCTTTAATTTTCAATCATATGCTAAAATCCGGAGATTTGGAAGATACATTCCTACAAATTTTGGGTTGAAGGGGAAATTTTCGGCTTATAATGTCTTCTAATTTGTATGCAGATCATTATAATCAAAAGATTGATTATGTTTTTAAGATTGTTTTAATTGGAGATTCCGCAGTAGGTTAATCTCAATTATTGGCTAGATTTGCAAGAAATGAATTTAGTTTAGATTCAAAGGCAACAATTGGGGTTGAGTTTCAAACAAAAACTTTGCTTGTTGATAACAAAACCGTTAAGGCACAAATTTGGGACACTGCGGGACAAGAAAGGTCAGTTTAATTTTTCAATTTTTTTATGTTTGGTTTTTTTTTTCTCGAATTTTGTCTTTCTTTTTCATTTTTTCGTGCAATCCATGCAAATTTAGCGAATTTTTTTTTGGGGTGATATTAATTAGTTTGGAATTATGTGTTAGGCATGTTAGTACGTTTACTTTAGGTCCTACGTTTTTCTGGAAGTCGTTTGGTTATAAAAAGATAGAGAATTTTTAGTACTTTTTATTTTTGTGTAATATTGGTTTGAGATGAGCCTAAATGGAACGACCTGGTTTGTGAAGATTTAGATATCCCACCCTAACTTGCTTGGGATTGAGGCGTTCTGGGAGTTAGTACGTTTACTATTTCTTGGAATCGTTTAGTTTTGTCAGAGGTATAAAAATATATAGAGAAATCATAGTGCTTTTTATATTTTATTTTGTGTAGTATTGGTCCGAGATGAGCCTAAATGGAACGACATGGTTATTAGTTAGAATTCATATTGCTGATCCCAACTTGTTTGAGATATTTGAGACGACGTTCTTGTTTTTGTGATAAATCTTCTTAAAGAGTGGTTTATATCACGATTTAGACTTCAATATGTATGTTTCTTCTTGACTTACAATTCATCTCTTTTAAGTCGAGGGTCCGTTGGAAACAACCTCTCTACCCAACAAAGGTAGGGGTACGGTCTGCATACATCTTACCCTCCCTAGATCCCATTTTTGTCTGTAAACATTTACCTTCAATTAAGCTATGTTGCTCGGACTCTTGAGAGAAATGTTGCCAGGATCCTCCAAAATGCTCTACTTCTGAAGGATATCTTTTGAAGAGTTAGAGCAACATAGCCAATTTGATAATTGTTGTAACTCAATGAATCATCTCTCATTTCTCTCTCAGGTATAGAGCAGTAACAAGTGCATATTATCGAGGTGCAGTTGGCGCGATGCTAGTCTATGACTTAACAAAACGCCAATCATTCGATCATATGGCTAGATGGCTGGAGGAACTAAGAGGTCACGCGGACAAGAACATAGTTATAATGCTCATCGCGAACAAATGTGATCTAGGAAGTCTTCGAGCTGTACCAGTTGAAGATGCTCAAGAATTCGCAGAAAGGGAAAATCTCTTCTTTATGGAAACATCAGCTCTTCAATCCACAAACGTCGAGGGTGCATTCATGACAGTTTTAACAGAAATTTATAAAATCATTAGCAAGAATACGCTCATTGCAGCTCCAGGAGCTGATTATGGGAAGTCACAATCTTTAAAGGGAACCAGGATCATTGTTCCTGGCCAGGACTCGGATTCTGGTGGGAATAGTGGTGGTTGCTGCATGTCGTCATGATTTTTTATTAAGTTCTGGAGGTCTTTTTATTTATCCGAAATCATAATATAACTGGGAATGATTTATGTTTTTATGTAGAATAGGGAATTGTTGTTGATGATGAAGTTGATTTAGATAGTTTGTTTAGCTATTTGTGTATACAGTTCATTAAGGTGTTCACTGGGCATCAGGGGTGGAGCTACAACCCTGTCTATGGGTTCTGTCATGTATTTGTGTTCAAAATTTCACTTAATACGTATAAACAATTTATCCAGAATCTACTATGCTTACTTTTCTAGAACACAATACTGATAAACTCAAAATCCTAGCTCCATCGAAGTTACAAAAGCACTAGCATGGTGAACGGGAATGATAAAAAGAGCACGTAAGAGACATTATCTGCTAGGGTCAAGGTCTAGGGAGCTCGAGCACATCGATGGTTGATAATAAAATTAGATGGGGCGCGATTGTATGCCCTGGCAGAAAGCAACAATGAAGGTAATTAGTTACTACGTTATATAATTCGAATACAGAAATTTATACAAGGTAAAAGTCTATTCAATTATGCCTAACCAACAGAAGAAAGGCAACAGAGTTTTCATTTCAAGATTACACACACTGAACACCTTTAACAAACTACAATGTCAGTGCAGTCGACCACGATAAGGATTTCAGATCCCTCGAGGTGGATTATCTACAATGTTCTACTCCCATGATATATAGTTCCTCCAATCGGACTAGTCTTGATAAAACCGATGGTAAAATCCTTTTTAGTACTCTATGCTTATTCAAAAACTCTTAACGTAATTAGATTGGTTCAATTTTCCTTTCTCCACTGGAACCTCCTCTAACTGAGAATCTCTGATGCTGAGAATTTCCAAATTGACAAGTTGGATATGTCATCCAACCATAAATTACTCAGACATACCTCCATCACGAGCATAGGTATCAGGTGATGCTCGAGGTTTTACTTGCATTATTTCATTGAGTTTTTCATACCAGCTTCCTAACTTCTGGCATGACTAGGTTCAGCTTCGTCGTCATGACTAGCTTCTTGTTCCTGCAGGAAACAGAGAATGCAAAAGAAGAGAGAGAGATGACTAGCTTATTAAGTAAAAGAAAGTTGATGAAGTATCTAAAACGGAAAGAGAGCAGTAGAACCTAATTAGTTATATAGCTATCGGAATAAGACATACCTTCGTTATTGAACCTCCGCTGTATCCATTTATTTAGATCATCTACTTTCACCTCATAATCAAGATTCACACTTTCAAGACTCGGTGTACTCACAGATATTCCCTGTTGGACAAACGTCTTCATTCCAGGGCGCCCATTAATAGTCACATTTCTGAGTAACGGAAATGTAAGAGCACACTCCGTCAGAAAGAAATGCCCCAGATTAGGCAGCCTGTGAAGATCCAGATCTTTCAATTGGGGAAATAAGGTCATGATTCCTTCTCCTTTTGTGATCACTTCTTCCATTGATTCACACTCTCTTATATTTAATGTTTGGAGATTCAAAAGACCTCTGGCCACTGATGGAGACATCAAGTTTCTCAATTTTCCACAATTTGATACATCCAATCTTCGAAGTTTGGTGAAGTAGTCAGTTGGAAGTTGGTGAGAGCATAGAGCACTTATGCTTTTAAGGCCGCTGATGTCTAGCTCTTCCAGGTTGGGACAAGAAACCTACGAGCTTTGAAGTATCAAACATTGTTGCAGATAGAGCTATTTTTTTGAAAGCCACATGACATTTTTGAAATTAAAAAAGGGAAACTTACATACATATACTATAAATAAAAAATATTTACCATTTATAGCAATAATATTTTTTTTTCACTTGATCACTTTTAATACATTTATAATACAGTTTTAATATATATTACAAAGAACAATTTATTATTCACATATAATACAAGTTTTATTGATGGATAATACATTTGTCACACATTTTAATACAATGTGTCAACTTCTTACCAAACAAATATAATATATTTTTAAAAACAGTTATAATACACATATATTGCATACTTAATTCACTTTTAATACATATTGCAGATTTAACATAGTGTTTCTATAAATGGTAATAAATAAAAAGTATCGCTAAAATCAGTACTTATTTATTAAAAAGACACTCATTCAAGTAATTTTTCTATTAAATCACTATTATATATTTTTTAATTAAATAAATATAAATTTATTAACGAAAAAGAAAATTATGCACTATATATTAGACGGTAGAGGTATATATGCATCAATTTTATTAACATGAGGTATATTTGCTCAAAATCACAAAGTTGAGCAGTATATTTGTCCATTTTCCCTTAATTCAATGAATAATTTGGGTTTCACTCATCTTCTTGTAAAATTTATCATAAATGCCCCATTTTCTTGCAAATATAAAAAATAAACGAAAAATGGTCTAAAATGTCTTTATTGTTGCTTAATAAGGCAAAAATGTCATTTTTCAAATAAATATATTACTTATTTTCTTTTTGAACACATTCTTTTCCTAATGATATTTTTTTTATTAGCAAATGTTTATCCTACTTCAATTGAAAAAAAAAAATACAAAAAATATTTCTTATTTTATTATAAATATCAAAATAAAAATTAATGGTTGATTTACTATGATCTTATATATATGACATATACTATCCGTTTAAAGGGTACATTTTTAATAGTTAAAGTAATTTTAAAATAAAGAAAACAAGAATAGAGTACTTAAAAGTAATACCTTTTAATAGGAATAAGATTTGTTTAAAAGAAAAGAAATAATATGTTTATACTGAAAAAAATATTTTTGACTCAGTTAGTAACAATAGGAACATTTCCAGAACAAACTACCAACAAAAAGAACATTTTTGGACCAAAGTATTGAGGACAAGAATATTTTTGGACTAAACTATAAATTGAGGTCATTTTTTTTATCATTTCACGTAATTTAAGGCATTATCGACCTTTTTTCAAAAAATAAATAATATCTTTTAATAGGAATAAGATTTGTTCAAAAAGAAAAGAAATAATATATTTATGCGGAAAGAAATATTTTTGTTTCAAGTAGTAACAATAGGAACATTTCCAGAACAAACTATCAACGGCAAGAACATTTTCTGACCAAAGTATTGAGGGGAAGAATATTTTTGGACTAAACTATAAATTAAGGGTATTTTTTATCATTTCATGTAACTTAAGGCATTATTGACCTTTTTTCAAAAAATAAATTACAATATAGCTGCAAAAGAAATAGTCTAAAAATTTGTTCTTACTTTTTTCTTCTTTTTCATATCTATTTATTTTCACACTAAGAATATGAAACTCAAAGTTAATAGATCTATAAGGGATATATTTAAAATTTAAATTAACAATTGAATAGAAGAAGTCACAAATATTCACATCAAATATAGCCCTATATGGATTTTTTAAATAACAAATTTAAAATTATATTTTCACTTGTTAGACAAAAAGGATATATGTAAGCAATAGACTTTGTTTAAGTAAACATCTTTAATGCTCAAGTAAAAGGTACATAAGAAGCAAACCTTTTCATCAAAAAGAGGATTTGATATCGATTTATTTAGATCATCTACTTTCACCTCATCATCACATTTGAGAATGGGTGTACTCACAGATATTCCCAGTTGAACAAACGTCTTCATTCCAGGGCAGCCATGAATAGACACAATTCTGAGTAATGGAAATTCAAGAGCATGCTCTGTCAGATAGAAATGCCCCAGCTTAGGCAGATACAAAAGCTTCAACTCTTGCAATCGGGGAAATAAGTTCATGATTCCTTCTCCTTTTGTGATCACATCTTCCATTGATTCACAGTCCATTATATTTAGTGTTTGGAGATTCAAAAGACCTCTGGCCACTGATGGAGACATCAAGTTTCTCAATTTTTCACAATTTGATACTTCCAATGTTTGAAGTTTGGTGAAGTAGTCAGTTGGAAGTTGGTGAGAGCATAGAGCACTTATGCTGATAACCCCACTGATGCATACCACTTCCAGGTTGGGACAAGAAACCTGCGAGCTTTCAAGTATCAAACTTTGTTGCAGATACAGTTGGAGCTATTGAGTGGAGAAGCCAAAAGTACTTCCACACATTTATTTATATATTTTTAAAAAGCCAAATATATATATATATATATATAAAATTGTATATGATCTTGTTTCATATTTTTCCATTTGGGCAGAGTCTAGAGCGGTAGAGATAACTTTTGAAAATCACATGACATTTTTTAAATTAAAAAATTACTATTATATACTTTTTAATTAAATAAATATAAATTTTTTAACAAAAATGATAAATATGCACCATATATTAGACGGTAGATGTATAGATGCACCAATTTTATTAACAAATAAATATATTATTTATTTTCTTTTTGAACATACACATTCTTTTCCTAATGATATTTTTTTTATTAGCAAATGTTAATCCTACTTCAATTGGAAAAAAATAATACTAAAAACATTTCTTATTTTATTATAAATATCAAAATAAAAATTAATGGTTGATTTACTATGATCTTATATATAAGATATATATTATCAGTATAAAGGGTACATTTTTTAATAGTTAAAGTAATTTTAAAATAAAGAAAACAATAATAGAGTACTTTAAAAGTAATATCTTTTAATAGGAATAAGATTTGTTCAGAAAGAAAAGAAATAATATATTTATGCGGAAAGAAATATTTTTGAAAAACTAAATTACAATATAGCTGCAAAAAAAAAAATAGTCTTAAAATTTGTTCTTCCTTTTTTCTTCTTTTCCATATCTATTTATTTTCACACTAAAAAAATGAAATAAGAATATGAAACCCAAATAATGATAAGTTAATATATCTATACGGGAGATATTTAAAACTTAAATTAACCTTTGAATAAAAAAAGTCACAAAAATTCACATCAAATATAGCCTTATATGGATTTTTTAAATAACAAATTTAAAATTATTTTTTCACTTGTTAGACAAAAAGGATATATCTAAGCAATAGAGTTTGTTTAAGTAAATATCTTTAATGCTCAAATAAAAGGTAACATTTTGGTGATAAGAAGCTAACCTTTTCATCAAAAAGAGGATTTGAGTTGTTGGCTGTAGGCCTGAAATTCTGGAACTCAGGTAGTCCATAGAAGATCATTGTTTGTAACTGAGGGAACTCAATGCGCTCAATATTGTCACTGCAAATGTGAGTCAGGCATTCCAGATATACAAGCCTCAACTCATATAAATTGATTACTTCATGTGTCCTCTTCAATAAATGTGTCACTAAATCACAATCAAAGAGCTGGAGACATTTCACGTTCTGAAATTCATTCAGCTGCAACTCAGTCAATACATTATTAGAGCCCTTTCCGGTTGAATATACAAATTCACTCTCCTTCAACAGGTGGCAGATCCAATCACCCAATGGGGCAGTCTCCGTGACCTTTAAAGCAATATACTTGTCGTAATCATCAATGCTTGCCATCCCAAGGTAAGCTTCACCCATTTTAAGAATGTACCGTTTCAACTTTGAGGGAAGGCCAAGGTTACTGTACATCACATCCCTCAAATATACTGCTTCCGCCATAATACGTAGTTCCTCCAATTGAGCTAGTAATTTTGATAAGACCCCTGCTGAAATCCTTTTAAGTGCTCTTTTCTCATTCCAAAACTCAAACATAATTAGCTTCGTCAATTTTCCTATCTCCTCTGGCAGCTCATCTAACTCACAAGCTCTTATGCTGAGAATTTTTAATTCGGCAAGTTCCCCAATAAAGGATATGTCATCCAACCTTAAATTACTCAGACACAAAGTCCTCAGACTTGACAACCTCCGAATGGATGTTGGAAAAGGCAGAATGGACTCCTGAAATCTCTGTCCACTCAGGCTCAAGACATTGAGGTTACTCATTTCATCAAAAAAATCGTCCTGTAGTTTGAATGGATCTTCAAAACGGAGTTTCAACATTAAAAGCTTCAGTTTTGGGCAAATTATTGGGCTAGGAAGCTCCTCAAATTTATTTGCAACAATTGACATGTGACTGTATTGCTCGTAAGAGTCTTTTCTTGGGAACTCTTCTGAGTTCACATCATGACTTACCATAAATATATGCTCTCTCTCGGACGCAATATATTTAGCCACATCACGGACCACATCATGCATTTTGACATAGTTTTTGTATGAACTTTGGGATAACAAAAAACCATCTTCCAATGTTTCTAACAGAGAATACACCTTGTCTCTTGCTTGTTCTAAATTTTTTATTCCTGGAAAGATGTGAAGCCCCATCCATATTTAAGCAATTCTTCAATCCAAATATAACTATCTTCCTCGAACAAGGAACAAAGCAAAAAGAGGTATTTGGCTTCATTACTTCCCAAGTAATCATAGCTTAGCCTCAGAGGCTTATACAACTCTTTGGGCACTTCAGGGATACTTATTGTTACTGCACCACGTAATTCTTCTAGGGCACAGTCCCACGAACGCTTGTTTTTATGCTTTTTAATGCTCCTGCAACTGTAATAATTGCAAGCGGCAGCCCCTTGCATTCATTGGCAACCTCTTTTGCTATGCCTTGAAAAGATGAATCATCGACAAAATCACCGACTTTCTGCCTGAAAAGGAACCACGCTTCCTCTTCAGATAGCATTCCAACTTTCATGATTTTCTGAGCTCCCATTGCTTCACAAACAGATCGGAAACGCGTTGTGAATGTCACTTTGCACCGATGATTGTGGTTGCTACCACTGGGAATTCCAAGTTTCTCTAGATCACGAAGAGCCTCCCAAACATCATCCAAGATTACAAGGGTGTGGCTGTTCTGATCCATTAACCTTGTACGCAGCCAATCTCCACGACTCCACAAATTATCCCCTTCTAATTTCAGTCCGAGTCCTTCTGAGATCTCACCCTGGATTTTTTTCAAATCTGCTTGTTGACTGACAGTTACCATGACGACATCTTTGAACAACCTTTCTTGTTTCGCCTTTTGTCTGATTTTGTCAGCCAGTGTTGTCTTACCAACACCTCCCAAACCACATATCCCAATCATAGTGACCCCGTCATCTCTCAAAGCTTCCATGACCTCTTCCTCTTTTAATTTTCTGGAGTCAAACACCTCACCATAGTTACTAGGTATAGCCTCACTTTGAACTGGATGATCAAAGGAGATTACATCAGGCCTGTTGCTTTCATTTTGAAGTTGAATCAATTCCAGTGTAATTTTCTTAGCTTTCCTGCTCATCGAGTAACGTGACTTCAGGTTTGGACACCAACCATAAAAGTAACCCCTTTCAACCTCAGCTGTACCTTGCCTTACAGCTTCCACATGTTCAGTAGTGGTATCAACACTAGTTAACCAAGCCTCACCATTGCGTGAAATGCGTTTTAAGTTTCTCCGAGCAACTTCCGCTCTTTCCTCCACCTCACTTTTGATGTTCTTCAGCTTCTCAGATTCTTTATCCATACATCTGATGTTGCTCTTGTAGTAATATAAATACCCAATCCCTCGCGCAACTGGCTGCATCAAGCAACCTGTGACTTTTTCCACAAAAATAGATAAGAATTCCATCGCCCGTATAGTTTAGTAATAAGCCTTTTTTCAACTATCAAGTCTGAACTCTGCTATTGTTTTTTTTTTTTTTTTTTGCTTTCTAATTCTCTTTGGGAAGTAAAGGTGTGAAAATGGCGGAAATGGATAATTTGGTATGTAAATGAAATATGAGAAAGTGGAATTGGAGAATTTGGTATGAAAAATGAAAGGTAGAAGAGCAGCAATGTCGAATTTGGTATGAAAATGAAATATGAGAGAGCGGAAATGGAGAATTTGGTATGAAAAATCAAAGAGTAGTAATGTTTGAGAATTTGGTATGAAAATGAAAGATCAGAGAGCGGAAATGAAAAATTTGGTATGAAAATCAAAGAGTAGCAATGTTGGAGAATTTGGTATGAAAATGAATGCTTAAGAGAGGCAATGGAGAGTTTGATTGTGTTATTCCAAGCAACAAATTCACAGAGATTTATAAGCTGTCAAAATAATATCTTTAAAGTGAGAGTATTGATTAGCTAACATATTAAAGTAGTGAACATCTGATTCCATATCTTCCTTCACTCAAACTCATGTTACGACTTTCCCAAAATATATGCTTTCTTGCAATGGCAGACACTATAAAGATGAAAAGGAGGAAAAGTAATTGTTGCTTTTTGGAATTTTCCATTTGCTTGCCAAGTACTCAAAGATCAGACTTTGTCCATACATTCTCTCCAATATTTGACAAAGTATATCCTTTCCAGTTTCTTCGATCTTCCTAAGCTTTGGTGGACAGAGTTACCTAGTAGGACTTTATTTTAAATGCGATGATTATTATAAAATAGGCACTCGATTTTTTTATGATAAGGAAACTTGCAACTAAGTATAAATAGTCGAAAATCCAAAAAGCTAAGCAGAAAGTTTCTGCTAGTAAACAGAGAAAACAGTACAGCATATATTCCTAGTAATTACAATGGAGAGCAACATTGATATAGGGTCTTTAAGATCGATCCTCGAGTCTTTCCAGGTGTTTGTCTCTGGTAACTATTGTAAGCACCAAGGACATGACAGGGGTTAGGATGAAGAAGTTCAGGGGATTTGAGGGAAATTTTAAATGAAATTAGGAGGCTGACAGTAGAATTTTAAATGATCAAGCTGCTCAACTGGGGGGATCAGACCTTGAACATCATCTGAGGTATTTGAAGACCAAAAATGCGACGATGGAGCTAAACTCGTTACATCAATATCCGAGTTAGGAAATGTATCATATATATATGATAGTTAGGGTTAAGTCTGATATATACATCAACTGTCTACTCGATGTTCTAGTATTAATCCACAATCAATGCTGAAAGAACTTTTGTCCAATATATATGAAGAGAATTAATTAATGAAGAATTTAGAAGCAGAGGGCTTATTTAGAATTTGAAGTTTATAGAAACCTACAATAACTGTGTTCACAATAAAATACATAGTCTCTGCTTGTTACCTTGAACAACACCTGGTAAAACGTTGTCGTATTTAAAGACCCAGAAAGGGATGATAGAGCTAAGTTCTTTACTGTATCAATATCTGAGTTAGCTTGCAACAATATTGACTGAATTCTCAATTTGTTTAACCTATTTTTCTTCTTAGTCCATTAAATAACAAAAGAATAAGGTTTTCCGTAATTTTTTAATACAAGATTAAAAAAGAAATTACTTTCTTAAAAACTGTGCCAAATCAAAATATGCTAAGCCAATTGAAAAAAAAAAAAAACTAAATGTCTGATCACTAATTGATGCGTTCTACGAGTTAAAACGTTTAGTTTAGGTCCTGTGTTTTCTTGGAGTCGTCTAGTTCTGTCAGAGGTATAAAAAAATATAGAGAAACTTGATGTCTCCAAAATGCTCTACTTTCAAAGGATCCTCTTTTGAAGAGTCAGAGCAACATAGCCAATTTGGTAATTGTTGTAACTCAATGAATCATCTCTCATTTCTCTCTCAGGTATAGAGCAGTAACAAGTGCATATTATCGAGGTGCAGTTGGCGCAATGCTAGTCTATGACTTAACAACACGCCAATCATTCGATCATATGGCTAGATGGCTGGAGGAACTAAGAGGTCACGCGGACAAGAACATAGTTATAATGCTCATCGCGAACAAATGTGATCTAGGAAGTCTTCGAGCTGTACCAGTTGAAGATGCTCAAGAATTCGCAGAAAGGGAAAATCTCTTCTTTATGGAAACATCAGCTCTTCAATCCACAAACGTCGAGGGTGCATTCATGACAGTTTTAACAGAAATTTATAAAATCATTAGCAAGAATATGCTTATTGCAGCTCCAGGAGCTGATTATGGGAAGCACAATCTTTAAAGGGAACCAGGATCATTGTTCCTGGCCAGGACTCGGATTCTGGTGGGAATAGTGGTGGTTGCTGCATGTCGTCATGATTTTTTATAGAGTTCCGGAGGTCTTTTTATTTATCCGAAATCATAACATTACTGGGAATGTTTTATGTTTTATGTAGAATAGGGAATTGTTGTTGATGATGAAGTTGATTTAGATAGTTTGTTTAGCTATTTGTGTATACAGTTCATTAAATTGTTCACTGGGCATCAGGGGCGGAGCTACAACCCTGTCTGCGGGTTTTGTCATGTATTTGTATTTAAAAATTCACTTAATACGTATAAACAATTTATCCAGAATCTACTATGCTTACTTTTCTAGAACACAATACTGATAAACTCAAAATCCTAGCTCCATCGAAGTTACAAAAACACTAGCATGGTGAACGGGAATGATAAAAAGAGCTCGTAAGAGACATTATCTGCTAGGGTCAAGGTCTAGGGAGCTCGAGAACATCGATGGTTGATAATAAAATTAGATGGGGCACGATTGTATGCCCTGGCAGAAAGCAACAATGAAGGTAATTAGTTACTACGTTATATAATTCGAATACAGAAATTTATACAAGGTAAAAGTCTATACAATTATGCCTAACCAACAGAAGAAAGGCAACATAATTTTCATTTCAAGATTACACACACTGAAAACCTTTTACAAACTACAATGTCAGTGCAGTCGACCACGATAAGGATTTCAGATCCCTCGAGGTGGATTATCTACAATGTTCTACTCCCATGATATATAGTTCCTC
>JAJOOS010010651.1:0-12323 GCA_029582725.1 Solanum chiquidenum
ACATAATCTTATTTTCCTTATAAAATTGACATTCTATACGTATAAATAATTGTAGTAACCTCTCCAATCTTATGTATACTCGTAATTTCATATTGTTTTATATTAACAATGGTATTGAAGCATCATCAATTTTACAATGAAATTCAAAGAAATTAATGAAAGTATTGACATTTAGATGATTTGATATCAATATGAATCCATTGAAATAAATATATTTTTTCAATTCGATGTATGCATGTAATCCCATAGTATTGTGTATCAATATTGGTGTTGAATCGTTATTAATCTAATAATGAAATCCAAAGGAATTGATGAAAGTATCGACATTTAGATGAGTTGAAATCAATTTGAATCAATCGAAATCAATATTTGTTGTAATAACCACCTCTTCCATTGAATAAACAAAATATTTTTTACTATCGCATTCTTCACTATGATAAATTAAAACTATCAAAGATGTCATCTATTTTTCTCTATTTGTTGTTGAAGTGCGTTGATTTTTTTTGGATACACTGATTTTGAATTGGTGAATTTCATGGAAACTGAATGACCATCTTTATCAATACAAGAATTAAATATACCCATGAAAAAAAAAACATGTCTCCTTAATTTATGCTAATAATTAACTGCTAGTTTCATAATGGAGGGAAAAAACACCTATTAATATGCCGAATTAATTTTGGGACAATTTGTGCTAATATTTTATTTGTGGTCTATATGTTGCTAATAGTTATTAGCAGTTGTCTATATATGTCATTTCCTCCTTTTCTTGTATGTCCAAAGAAGAATGGTTACTCAGAAAAGTTCAATGTTGGTAAATTATATACAAAAGGCCATATATATCAACAGGCACTGATTAAGTCCATAGCGGCCCATAGGACATTATTGGCCCATAAAAATGTTTATATAGACAAATCATTCTTAGTAAGAGTGTGTATTAAATAAAACTTGCATCTTTATATCATTTTTCATATTTGATACTATTCTCATGCTCAATAACATGAAACTAGACGTATGTACCAACAATTGAGAATTATTTTCTCAGACTTGTTGCGTCAAAAACTAAATCACAACGAGCCGTTCTAGCAAGATTTGTAACATGAGTACCCTTACGATTTGGTGAAACGAACATAAATAACTCCATCGAGTACCTGCTACCTCTCATCACGAAGTGGAGTCTCTCCTCACTTCTTTAATCTCACAAATTTGAATGCAAAATAGCACACAAGGAAATGAAAGACTTAGGAGTCCATTGTCATGGTTGGAAGCACAAAAGTAAATGAAACATCAAGGATTTAGGCAAAATGTAAAACCACTAGGCATATTCATTCATATATAAGAAAAAACCTTCATTACATTAGCAATTTATGAAACAAAAGAAGTTCATGATGACACTATAGGGGAAAAAGCAATATCTAACTGTTTTTACCTTGCTTGAAACTGGATTTAACTAGTAAAGATCACTCTCCTTGTGAGTGTGAATCACACAATCAGAGTTTGGGTAAGAAACACAAGTGAGCAAATATCCCTCCTTCATTTGGTTATCGTCCAGAAAAGATCCGTCAGATTGATCAACAGTGCCCGACTCTATCTTCCCAGCACAAGTTGAGCAAGCACCAGCCCTGCAAGAATAAGGGAGATCCACTCCAGCATTCTCAGCTGCATCGAGGATGTAGGTATCGGAGGGTGCTTCAAACTCATGTTCGGTACCATCTGGACAAACCAATTTGACCTTGTACACGTTCGCTGATACTCTAAAGTTAGAGTCAGCTTTCAAGCCGAAGGATTTGGAGATGTTCCTCACAGAGCCCACTGAGAATGGCATTTTAACAAATGCACTCTTTCTTTCGCTCAGAGGTGCGGCTTTGAACATGCAAGTGGAAGGAAGCCTCACGGTCGACATGTTTTACCTGATCAAATTTAAAAGTGATCATGAAATGCACAAGTAATAAAGACGGAAATGTTCAAGAAGAATGTCTAGTATCAACCAATGCTAACAATACAATTAAGGTACATGTATGAAGCTTAAGAGTTTGACATATCGAGTGCAAAAGTAAAAAGAATCAAATTAACCTCAAGTGTTCATTTGTTTGTCGACAAGTCCATTTCAAGTGTTCTGATTTATCAAAATTCTTTTATAACATTAATCGCATGCATATACATATGAGTACCTGGAGCTATGTATTACCCAATTCTACAAAAAAAAAAAACTATTGATGTCAGAGAAGCAGCAAAGAAGAACATGCTAGAAACCCAACACGGGAGTGGAACAAATATGACTTTTTGAAAATATATGCCATGTGGTAGATGAAAAAGAAATAAAAATCTGGTAGTCCATTTCTTAAAAGACAAGGCGTCAAATATCTGGAGCATTATGAGAAGAACGAGTGAGTGGCTTCCTGTTCTTCACTCGAAGCTCCATGTTGTGAAGATAAAATCTAGTGGCATAGTAATCTATGATTCTCCAATTAAGTGTCATCCTTGTTCCTTTTACAATGTCGAGGGTATGGCTATGAATGGAAGGGTTAAAATGCACATTACACACAAATGAACAAGAATTAATCTGACATTTGGAATGATATATGCCGTGTGGTAGATGAAAAAGAAATGAAAATCTGACAGTTCATTTCTTTAAAGACAAGGCTTTGAATATCTGGAGCATTATGAGAAGAAGCAAGCGAGTGGCTTCATGTTCTTCACTCGAAGCTCCATGTTATGAAGATAAAATGGCATAGCAATCTATGATAGTGTTATATGGTGTTTTCCTTTTACAATTTCAAGACTAATTAGTAATGACAATTTGACAATATATGCCTTGTGGTATATGAAAAAGAAATGAAATTCTGATAAGTGCATTTCTTATAAGACAAGGCTTTGAATATCTGGAGCATTATGAGAAGAAGCAAGCGAGCGGCTTTATGTTCTTCACTCGAAGCTCCATATTGTGAAACTAAAATCTAGAGGTATGGTATAATGTATGATTCTGCAACTCTAATTGTTATCCTAGTTCCTTTTACAGTGTCAAGGATAATGGCAATGAATGAAAGGGCTAAAATGCACATTACACACATATGAACAATTAAAATGCAGTCACCATATCAATATCATCTCGGACTAAAGAATGTGTTTAATGTCAAGCTATTGTTTAATCATCCTCTATGAATTATCCCAACATATTAAACGGATAAACACCCTTCATCTACCTTCACTAAATCAAATTACATTAAGAGGTCATCGCAAATCGCAAACACTATCACAAAGTCCCATTTTTTCTTGATATCAATCCAATTTCAGGACTATACTCAAAGAACATACAAGCAAAAGCACAAAATCTGCATTATGCGAGTATATAGCTAAACATTTTCGAATGGATTATCATTATATAATCCAAACCATGACACAAAGCCAGAGTACTTTCAAGTAACAACTTAGTTTTTCACCAAAATGTTTCTGCATTCATACTATGACAAAGCAGAAACAAACTACAGCTACTACTCATTACTTTGCAAAGAAACAAACAGAATTCAAGCTCACAAACTAAAAAAAACAGCAAAATTCAAAGTATACATAAAAGTTTAAAGTACCAAAAATCCAGATTTTCTTAAAGATTCATTTTTTAACACAGAATTTCACAAAATGATGGACAAACAAAGAGAGATCTCAACATTTAACAAGAAAATTCAAAAAACCCAAACACATGAGAAAACAACATGAACATGAACCAAACAAGTAAATTCTCAAGACAAACCAAAAAAGAGAATACAAGAATTGCCAAAGGACAAAACAATCTCTTTCATTACCTATGCAAACCAACAAAGTATCCAACAAAAAGTAAGCTCAAAGGTCATTTTCCATCTACAAAAGTTATGCTTTTTGACTTTGAAACTTTGAACTCAAAGCTCACAAGAAAAAAAAACAAGATTCAAAGTTTCAAAATCCAGCTTTTCTTAAAGACTCAATCTTTTAACACAGAATTTCACCAAATAAGAGATCTCAACAACCAATAGCAAAAACATCAAAAACCCAATTCATAAAACACAAAAAACAACATGCCCATGAACCAAACAAGCAGAATCTCACAACTAAAAACCCAAAAATCTCTTAAAAGAGCAACAGAAAATGAGCAATCTTACCAATATAAGAAGTGGGGTTGGCAAATAATGAATCAAGAACATGAAACTAACAGCAAAAACAGCAGCTTTACTTAAAGATTCAATCTTTTAACACAAAATTTCACCAAATAATGGACCAAAAAAGTGAAAAAAAGAAGAAGAGAGATCTCAACAACTAAAAGCAAAATCATGAAAAACCCAATTCTCAAAACTCAGAAAACAACATGTACATGAACCAAACAAGCAGAATCTCATAACTAAACCCAAAAATCTCTTAAAAAGGTAACAAAAAAATGTTAAACTTCACCAATATAAGAAGTGGGGTTGGCTGATAATGAATCAAGAACAGGAAAAGCCCAGCTTTTCTTAAAGATCCAATCTTTTAACACAGAATTTCACCAAATAAGAGATTCAAACAACTAATAGCAAAAACAAGAAAAACCCAATTCATAAAACTCAAAAAACAACATGCCCATGAATCAAACAAGCAGAATCTCACAACTCAAACTCAAGAATCTCTCAAAAGGGTAACAGAAAAATGAGAAATCTTACCAATATAAGAAGTGGGGTTGACTGATAATGAATCAAGAATCTGAAATTAAACGGAGTTCACAAGAAAAGTTTGGCCTTTTGGATTTATTGAGAGCCAACTAGTATATAGCGAGTAGAGGAGGCAGTGTTAGGCAAAGTTGGCAGCAAATATATACAAAGAGTGAAAGTGGGACAAGGAGCGACGTAAACAATTATATTACCCTAAAACCCACCACCGCCCATGGGTTTCTCTTTTTCACCCACCAAACCAAACAAAAAATAGCCGTGATTTTTTATTTTTAAATACGTTCAATCAATAAAATATTTATTATTGATTTTGATCCTTAATGCCTAATGCTCTAGTTTGTGGTTTTGATCCTTATAATATAAATACTATATGATTACTAATATAACGCGACAAGACAATAATATAAATTTACAAATGCTTTGATAACTAAAAAGCATTATACAAGAGTAACAACGAGAAATTAAGAGTTTCAATTTCAATGTTTGCCCAACCCTATAACTAAGGTTTTGCCAAAAAGGATTAATCTCAACATGTCTATTTTTATCCTTCATTTTAGGTGAGTACTTCAAAAGTGAAAAATGAGTTGAAAAACAAATTATGAATTATTATCAAATTGAATTTAAAATTTTCATAATCAAACATTGATTTTTAAATAATAAAAAGTGATATATCCAGTAAATTTACACTAGATTTAAAAATGATAGTTCCATTGACCACTAGATCACATATATCATTGTTATATAGATTTGTCCTAGCTTAAGATGGAAAGGACAAATATCATAATTAAAAATATTGTTGGACTAAAGTTTTTTGGCAAATCAAAAAAAGTTGGCTGGTTAAGCAAGTGGGACTGATCACATTAAGACAATAATTTTTAAAGAAAATACTTCTCTTTGATTATTGTAGGGTCAACTACATTATTTTCTTTATTGCCTAAGCTTTAGAGCCAAATTCAAGTACTTCAGGTGGCTTAAAAAATAAGAGCATTTCTACACAACATTTGGTACATGGATGATAATCCCAAGATAAAATTTGAAATACACTATATTCCATATTTGATTTGGAATATTAGCTAATTCCAGAATAACTTCTACACAAAAATGGTGAAATTAGTAACAACATGAAAACTGGGATAGCTAATCTAATGGAATATCCAACCATTGGTACCAAACGAACCCTTTCAGTATTCAAAAGAGGAAACTTCCAGCAACAATAAAATTATTTTCATACGACTTATGTCACCAGTGTAACATAATCAAAAAAGCAACCTTGAAACAACAATAAAGTTATTTTCGTATGACTTACAGGTCACGAGTTCAGGGTGAATGTAGCAATTTGTTCGAGGCCATAGTCAAAACGATAATTTGAAAGGCACGGAGAACTGCTTATTCAACAATATAGCCAACCTTCAATGCAATAATCGTCACTGTTTATAAGACGACCTTGCTCTGCTAATTGGCCCCAAAAGTAAATAAAACTCAAAAACCAAGAATGGAGGATAACAAAAAGAATTCAAACAAGAGAAATACTACTACATATCATTCAAATGAAATCATCATCAATAAATAAGAGAACAAAGAACAGCGCTCTTGAAAAGAAGAAAATGTCTCAGCAATATGATCGATCCTTATAGTGATGTAACATTCAAAACATAATCAAGGATGACTACTATCCAAAATTTTCATTAGTATCTATCTCTCTTACAAGAAGAATGCACGAAAAGCTCCAATAACGAGACTTGTCTTCTTAAAAGACACGTTGAGTCTTCCCCATGGTACTCTTCAAGTACAAGCACCTTACCTGTTGTGATAAAACAATTGAAACAGATTAATAAAAGAAAAAACTGTGTTTACGATCTAGAACAGTAATTCAATGACAACTTCAAATGAGATGGATGCTAGATAGACTTACGTTCTGCCAATTCTTCTTTAGCAACGACACTAAGAAGTTCACACTCATTTGCACATTCTGGAAGATTTGTTTCTCTTCCATATCGCAATTACCAACAGCAACACCCATGCAAAGCACCTTCTTCAACTGGAACTTGATGGTAGCCTTGGTCTCATTAACCTTGGACTCGAGTGACTCCTGGTGGGAAACAAGGGTTGGAAACTTACCTGCATTTAAAGTCGAATAGTGTCAGTTAAGACATGATCATCAAGAGTAATCACTTCAACCAAGAACAAATTTCAGAGAGCTATTAGTACAAACTATGTTGGAGAGTCCGAGTAACATAGAGTACAAGTGTCATACAGAAAACCAACAAAAGATCTATAAAACTTGCCTGCCTTGTTCAGACCAGGACCCAAGAGACGAGGAATCTGCTTGATGACGGATTCTGAAGCCAAGAAAGCATGATATTTCTTTGCAAGCTTCTTAACTAACTTCTTGTTCTTATTAAGCTTCTTCAGGCTCTCAACATCCATGTACTCCAAACCGATCTTCTCTGCCTGCAAACACATGTGCCAAGTTCTGATTATCACCCTAGAAACACTAAAGATTCACCTAACAGTAGCTTTTAAATTTTTTTTTAATTAGTAACCAAAAAATTTCACCATCAATCAGAAAATATAAATTTTATATCATAAAACCCAAAAGTAGACAATCTACTAAAGACATCATCAACATCAACATAGCAAGTGTAATCACACGAGGGGGGGGGGGCCTTAAGCCTTTCTTTAGAGACAGGTTTGCTCAGCTAATAAGCAAATTTAGACATCTGCAACTCATGGGACTTCTGATGCCATTGCATCTTAAGCCAAGTTAACACATTATTGGCTGTCACGAAAATGTCGATCCCACAGTTGACAGACAAGCTAGCAAAATTTCTCAAGTCCGAGCCCATTAAAATCATATTTTGACTGTGACTACACTCTATCAACTACTCCTATCTGTTACACAGTCAGAATTGCTGACAACATCATTGCACCCATCGCAATTACAACACGTATTCAGTGGTGCATGAAGATTCAATTGACTATTATCAATTCCTTCTCTTACAATTTCATCATATAAATAGAAGAATTATTAAAATAAAAATCAGTTTTCTATCAATTCAAGGAGTGATGATTAGATAACCATTGACTAAAAAACTCATCTTCTATTAGTTAGAAGAGTAAAAAGCCTAATCGTGTATACTAAAACAACAATATCTAAGGACGACAACATAAATCCACTCAGCAGTTGCATATGCACCTCCCAAACACTGTATATGTGGTTAACAAAAGCAAATCTCACAGAGCTAGTGACCTTAATAAGGATGGAAGAATAATTACCTCCCCCACGTGCTGAGCATCTCCAAGCATGCAAATCTTCATCTTAGGACGTGGAATGTGAGGCAACCTCACAGATCCACTGAAACGCTTGTCCTTTTGGGGATCATAGTTCTTAAGCCCAATCTGGAGCTCAATAGTCTCAGAGAACTTCCTCTTTTTCTCAGCCGAATCATTCTTAATTACAGAGATGGCTTCTCTAAGGGCTTCACTCTGAAGCTTGCTGTAGAAAAGTTTAAAATTATATTATTTTACGCAAATATTCAACAAGACATACAATAAACAGTAAGGCTAATTGTTCTTAACTACAAACATATTAAGACGCCTATTTACATACTAGAAGGAGCAAAAGAAAGAGAGATGCACACTTCAAAATCTCAGCCAAATATTAATAAACTGTAGACGCAACAAAAAGCTCTTTGAATTAACAAATTCAAAAGCAAAACCCAAAATCCAAAAATCCACATTGCTTTCACTTTTCACATATAAAGGAAAACTCCTCAAGATAGTACTCCAACGAAGAAAAAGACCCATCAATTTTCTTCTATTTGACCTATAAGAAGAGGATATTTAGGAAACAACCTCTCCACCAAAAAGGTTGGGGCAAGGTCTGTGTAAACTCTTAAGTTCTCCGGCCCCCAACTGTGGATTACACTAGGTATGGTTATTGTTGACACCCAAAAAAGTGTTTAACTTGCCATTTGCAACAAAAAACTGTTTTGAGTTAACAAATTCCAAACAACCTCAAAATCAGTTGCTCCCACTTTTCACATTAAAAGGAGAACTCCTCAGGAATCAGGATAGTACTCCTAGGACTTTTTCTTCTGTTTGACCCATAAGCATGGAGTCTATGGGAAACAACCTCTCTATCACACAACCGCAAGGCTAAGGCATGCACAAACTCTACATTCTTGAGACCTCATTTGTGGATTACACTAGACATGGTTGTCGTTGACAACCCAAAAAAGTTCATTTTTTTCAGCTTTCCATTTACACGGGGTACAAAAACAAACAAATTTACACGGGGTGCAAAAACAAACAAATCCCACAAAAATTCATCAAATTGACCAAATTAACGTCAAATATTCATAAAAAATAGCTTTTCATACTACCAAAGCACAAAATACAGAAAAAATCCACATATTACCAGATTAACAAATAAAAAATAAAGTAACAAATTGAACATGTAACTAAAAATAAATAAAAATCAAAGCTCTCCACATACCTCATGGCTCAAATACTTCTCCTTTCCCCTTCAAAACTTCACTTCTGTCAATCAAACAACAATAATAAATCAGCATTCCAGCTAAAAATTACCAAAAATTTCAAAAAAAAAAACAAAAACCTCGCACCGTTAATCTGTAGATCGAAACCTAGAAATGGAGTCCCTGAGAAGAAGAAGTACCTGTATAAGAAAACCCTAATTAGGGTTTGTGAGCGCCGTAAGAGTGACGAAGGGTGGCTCAGTTTAGTGATATATGACTTTATATACAAATAGGGCTACAGTGGTATATATTGGGCCTTGGAAATATTTGAATTCTAGAAAAATTGCATCAAATAGCACTTTATAAAATGTAATTTAAGTTTTGGTCAGATTTTGCAAATATGTTAACCACCCAAAATTGTGTTTAAACTTTGAAGATATTGTGTTTTGAAGTTCGAATTATGTAATTCAAATCTAGACGTGTATTCAGAAAGTTTAATTGTTGTGATTTCAATTTCAGATAATTTGAGAATAAGAAAGATGCAATGTTAGTGGTGACTAATTTAACGTACTTCTTAGATTAGGATGACTAGAATAATGCACATATTTATAAATTGTCTTAAATTTGAATAATTTAGTTTAAATTTTAATTTGTATTCCTAGAAGAAGTTGATGATGACGAGAGGGAGTTGTTCGGATGGTAAACACCCCTCACTTTCAACCTGAAGGTTGCGAATTCGAGTCACCAAGGGAGCAAAAGGGTGGGAGCTCCTAGGGGAGGGTAAAATAAAAATAAAAATTGATGATGAAACTTGTATAATTTGAGATTCGTGTTTGATTGCAAGATAAATAATTTCGTTGATGTGGATGTTAAGGAGCAAGAAAGAAAAAGAAAAGAAGCATGTAGTGAGCGCGGAAAAGAGATAAGAAGAGAAATGAACGGTGATTTTTTTCTAAGTGATTGCTAAATTTTAAATAATGAGCAAATTTTGGTTAAGGATTAAATATGAACCCAAAAGTGTGTTATTGTACAATTCGCTATATTTCAATGTGTTATGTGGCTCTAATCATAAATTTAAGATAAGATGATTTGTTATGTGTTTTCATCTTTTTATAAAAATAAAATAAAATTGTATTTTGTAATAGGTTAGATATCTATTTTGGAATTTGATAATTGATATTTGCGTGCAAAAATCTCACTTTAGAGGTAAAATGTTTTCGATTGTAAAGGGGTCCAATTCGCTAAGCTCAAACTCGACATCTTTAGTTTTTAATAAAGAAATATTTATCACTTTATCACAATTTTGTAGAAGTATCCACTATATACAAAAACCGAAAAAATAATAATCAAATATGCCTTTGAATGGATGGCTAATGAGAATTGGAAACTTTTTTTCTTGTTGAGCCAATGATATTTGCAAGTTTCAAGACTTTACTCATATGATTTAGGGGAAATGAGAGAGCTAACATGTCCAACTTTATATTTGCTAGAATACTTTTTAATCTTTTTTTTATTTGGTGTATGAGCTCGGTTAGATTCAAATTCGTATATTTCATTATCTATTTGGAAGTAGCTCTCTCAAAAAAAAAACTTATTCATTCCTATGGACTTCAACAATCAATGCGAGAAAGATTGGAGGAATTCCAATTATCTCATCACAATTCATATTGATTAACACTTTTTACTCACCGACTATGATCATTGTGGTTTCCTTCTACAATAAAATGGGAAGAACAAATGAGGACAAGTTTGAATAATTTTGCAAAGTTCAAAAGTAATTTTAAATTATTTATTTCATTTTCTTTAGATGTGTATTCTATAGTAATTTGAAATGCACATGTGATATGTATGCTAATTACAAGGTCTTTTTAAAGTAAATGTTTCACATAAGACAATGATAATTTCAAAAAGTTTTAGAAGCAAAGTTGTGCCTTTTATTTTGCTAGAGAAACAATGTGCTCTCAAATTAAAGGTCTAATAATAATAAACTAATATCCATTTTATTTTATTTTATTCATTTGGAATAGTTCAGTGAATATATAGTTACATGGTTTGCTTTGTTTTAAATAGTCCAAAAACAAAAGAAAATGAAAAAAAGAAGGAAGAACATCATTTTTGAGTTGTTTAGAATAACCATATGAGTTTAACATAATACCTGATTAAATATTTTTGAAAATTTACTAATATTCATAAGTAAAGGGATTAAAAGGGCATGTCTCTTAAAGGTTTTTATGGAAATATTTGGAGGCAAAAGACATATTTATAGCTTACAACATGTTGATTAAGGACATGTACGACAAAGTTAAGATTTGAGTGAGTACGGTAGGAGAAGATCTGAAGTACTTTCTAATTGTGTCGGGATTGCAACAAGGATCAACTCTTAGTCCATTTATTTCTACCTTGTTGATGGATAAATTGATGCAACATATCTAATAGAAGGTATCATAGTGTATTTGCTAATTACTATTTACAGATGACATAGTAATAATTGAAAAGGATCTATATAATCAATAATAGATTGGAGGTTTAGAGGCAAATCGTGAAGTCTAGAAGGTTTAAGTTGAAAATGACTATGACGAAGTACTCTAAATGCAAATTCGAAATACATAACTCATGTAGCAGCTATAGAAGTAAGGATTGACAAGTTATCTCCGAGAGAAATAAATTTTAAGCATCTTGAGTCAGCAATCTAAGGAAATTGAAAGATTAACACATCATATTGAAGCGGGGTGGATAAAGTGGAGACTTACATCCGACATCTTATGTGATAAAATGTGTCACTAAGACTTAAATGTAAGTTTTATAAAATAATTATTAGATTAACTATAATGTATGGACAAAGTATTAACCGGTCAAGAACTCGTATATCCAAAAAATGAAAGTAGCGGAAATAAAAATATCGAGATAGATGTGTAGACACAATCTAATCAATAAGAGGATATAAAGGTCAATAATTAAGAAGGTTAGTATAATGTCGACCTCCATCCAGTTTCCTCTATCTATATTATTATTATTAGGGAAAAGGGTAAAAAATGCCCTTAAACTATGCGAAAGGAACAAAAATGCCCTCCGTTTGTGTTTGGTCCAAAAATGCCCTTTCCGTCAATACTTTGGTCCAAAAATGCCCTTATTGTTATTTTGGGTAAAAAAATGTTCATTTTTTCAAATAAATATA